>APFE030194976.1:10510-32945 GCA_000404065.3 Pinus taeda | reverse complement strand
TTCATCAACTTTTGCACCGAAAATGGAATTCAAATGCAACACACTGTTCCATACACTCCACAACAAAATGGTGTAGCTGAAAGGAAAATATCGCACCTTATAGGAAATGGCTAACTGTATGCTGCAATCTAAAGGACTCAGTCTTAGTTTTTGGGCCGAAGCAATTAATTGTGCAAATTATATAATAAATCACACTCCTACTAAGGTTTTGAAGAATATCACTCCAGAAGAAGCTTGGAGTTCCATTAAACCAGATGTAAGTCACTTTCGTATTTTTGGAAGTGAAGCATGGGCCCATATTCCATATGAAAAGCATAAAGCTTTAGAACCTAAGAGTGAGAAATGTACTTTTTTTGGATATTCTGAATATGTAAAAGGTTATAGACTTATTCCGTTTAAGTCCAAAAATGTTATCATTAGAAGAGATGTAAAATTTGATGAAAATAAATCGGCCTGCGAGCCTAGTCCGGCGGATGTGCCACCTCTTCCTATCTCTTCTACTTTTGAAAACATTTCTTCTTCAGATGATGAAAGTGAGGATGACAATCCTCCCCCACCTTCTCAGGATCCTCAACTTCCAAGATGGGTCCGTGCTACTCGGGATGCAGCAGGTGATCTTGCCGGTGATCCTACAGATCAGCGACGTACACGTTCTCAGTTTGAAAGAGCCTCTTCTTTACTGGCTCAAGCTCCAGTAAATCATGATCCTGACACTTTTGCAGAAGCTTCAGGCCATCCACATTGGGAAGCAGCTATGAATGAAGAATATCATTCATTGTTGGCAAATGATACATGGGATCTTGTTCCTCTACCAAAGGGACGCAAACTTGTTAGATGTAAATGGGTTTACAAAACCAAGTATGGACCAGATGGGAAAGTTGATAAACATAAAGCTCCTCTTGTTGCTAAGGGATTTTCACAGGTTGAAGGCATTGACTACACTGAAACCTTCTCCCCTGTTGCCAAAAATGAACTCTATCCGCCTTGTTCTTTCCCTTGCTGCCTCTTTAAAATGGGAAGTCCATCAGATGGATGTTAAATCTGCCTTCTTGCATGGGGACTTGCATGAAGAAATCTATATGGAACAACCCATTGGCTTCATCCAAACAGGCTCCAGCCTTGTATGTCGACTTAAGAAATCTTTTTATGGTCTCAAGCAAGCTCCTCGGCTTGGTATGCCAAAATGGATAGCTTTCTTTTAGAATCTGGCTTTTCTAGGTGTTATTCTGACAATACTGTCTACACCAAGAAAGTGGGCAACTCTCTTATCATCCTTGTTCTTTATGTTGATGATCTTATTCTTACTGGTAGTGATCCCCACCTTATAAACCATGTGAAGTCCAGCCTTAAAAAGAAATTTGAAATGACAGACTTAGGACACTTACACTATTTTCTCGGTCTTCAAGTCTTGCAATCCAAGGAGGGTATTTTCCTTTCCCAGTCCAAGTATGCTTGTGATATTCTTCGTCATTTTCACATGGAAGAATGTAAGCCAACCCCTTCTCCCTTTCAGTCTGGAGTCAAACTTTCAGTCTCTTGTCTTCTCCTGAAGTTGATGCTACCTTATACCGTCAACTTGTAGGAAAACTCTTGTATTTAACCCATACTCGTCCTGACCTTTCCTTTGTTGTTGGCCTTGTTGCTCGTTTTATGCAAAACCCCCGTGAAAGTTATTGGAAAGCAGCTAAAAGAATACTTCGTTATGTTCGAGGTACAGTACAGTTTGGGATTCATTACAGTGCCAAAGCAGCTCCTCTATTAGTTGGTTTCACTGACTCTGATTGGGCTGGTGACCCTGATGATCGGAAGTCTACTGCCGGTTATGTCTTCACTCTTGGTTTAGGACATACTACATGGGCCTGTAAGAAACAGGCTGCCATTTCTCTTTCGTCAGCAGAAGCAGAGTATCGTGGTGCCGTGGAAGCTAGTAAGGAAGCCTTGTGGCTTCGTCAGATCCTATCAGAATTTGGCTTTGAGCAACAACATCCGACTACACTTTGGTGTGATAATCAAAGTGCCATTCAGCTTTGCAAAGATCCAGTTCAGCATCAGCGCAGCAAACACATTGAACTACACATGCGCTTCATCAGAAAACTCATTCATGACCATGTTCTTGAAGTGCAATATTGTTCAACAGATGATCAGGTTGCAGACATCTTCACAAAGGCTCTCACAGAGCGAAGTTCACTAAACTTCGATATATGCTTGGAGTTCAGGAAGTTGTCACTAAGGGGGGATAGGCTCTAGTGCCTCCTTCCTTCCCCTATTGTGTCATATTTGTAAATCCTTCAATCCTATCCCAAGTTGTTCTTAAGGGGGGATGTTAGGATATTCCGACACATAGGAAATAGTTAAGTTCAACTTGGTCTAGTATAGAGTTAGTATAGAGTTAGGTAAAGTGTGTTTCTTTACCGTTGTACATTTTGTAACTTACAATCCGACGGTCACGATATGTAGTGATCCGACGGTTCTTTCTCTCCTCGGTATTACCGACACTTGATCCGTGGCTTGACACCCGATTGGTCCATGAATTCTATTTAAAGCGCATGGAGGGTCATTTGTAGGTTAACCGTGCATGAGAGAAGCTTATGTAAATTTCATTCTATTATTAATAAATTGCCTGTAGTAGCCACGTTGGCGCAGGCCGTGGACTGTTCCCTCTCTGAGGGTTTTAACCACGTCAAAATACTGGTGTATTGATCTGTGATCTGTTTGTGAGCGGTGTCCTTTTGGTGTTCTCTCTGAGGAACTTACCCTGTAAATTCCTACATAGACTCCACTTAGCACTTTAAACTCACGCTGTTAGCATAAAATGTTGGCTTATGGTTTGAGGTTGGTCACATGGGGAGGTTAAGGTTAGCTGTTACCTCCCCCAACCGCCACGGTTTAACACTTTAATTACCAAACACCCCCAACATATGTTAAGTCATAACGTGTGGCATAGAGGTAATGCATTGGGTTTGTGTGGGCGAGGTCACGAGTTCAATTCCCCGGCCAGCCAAAAATTTTTAAATGACCTTTGAGAGGGCACGTGGTGGCCTCTGAGCTTGCCACGTGTCAGCCTTTCATTGGTCCACCTAAATGCCTTTGAATAATCCGATGTCGACACTTATCACATCCCAATTGAGCCACATATGGGAATATTCTTGGAATATTCTAAGGAATATTTTTTTGCTAACTGGGATGTACGGATGCCTAGTCAACATCCTAGTCACAAAATTTTGCTTGTGTGACAAAATAGACAACATGCTCTATCTTTCTCATACAAACTCCGTTTTGAGTGAAATGAGTTGCACTGGGATCATACCACCAAGACAGACATGGATGTTTAGGTTTCGAGCGATTCTGAGCAGTTTGAGTTTTGAGCGAATTTTTGCCCCTAATCCAGATTCCTATCACTCCTTCCCACTGACAGGATTTTGGACCCACAAAAGCTATTTATATGATGAGATTTGAATACTCTTCTCCTTCCTGAGTTCTATCTATTGATTCTACTTGGAAAAATCTCCATGACAACCACTTCGGTTCACTGACATGCCTTGCCTTGCAAATGGCTTGGTAGTTCAACCAATGTTCTCCTTTTGCTACTGACCCAGTCCAACACTTGCTGGCTACTTGCTGATTAAACACCCTGTTGTGCCAAAGCGATCACTCGATGCTTGGAAATCTGACTGATGGCATTCCCACTGAGAATCATGTTCCTCCTATGTAACACATGCATTCGATGCAAGCTTCTCCTTGGAAACTACTTTTCCAGGTTAAGTCCATCTGAGTGAACTACAACAATGAGTTCCAATATCGGTAATAACAAGAAAATAAATGACCATTATTTTACCTTCACAGTTCCAAATTCCACATCTGGAAGAATGCATTCACCATCTCTTTCACTTCTTGGTGTCAACACATCAAATGGTCTACAATGGCTGTAATTGTTTTTGGCATTTTTGTCCACTTTCGCTTCTTGATTCCATCATCTTCCAGTATTAACATGCTTCTCATGTCATGATTTGAGAATGAAGGCTAATCATGAGTCTCTTTCTCAAGTTTGGACCTTCCAAAATCCTGCGACATCTTGTCACAAGAAACACCATTAACCTTGAAAAGCACTCATGCAAGAATATAACTTGACGACCCCTTCCTTTTGCTTCTTCAAAGAAAGAAGTGTCACATCATGTGAACATCACCATGTACTCTTACATCTTGGTGTATAAGCCATAGACACAAGTTGAAAAAACATGATTCTTTAAGCAACTGACTTTCAAGTCAACCAAAAGCATGTACAACAACTTGACGATTTACAACAAGAATTCCACATTCTCATGAAACAATTCGTCACATCTCCCTTTCATCTTTGGAGACAAAATCAACTCTTCCAAGTTGATATAACATACATGTAACAATCAATCGACCACACAAGCTGACACTCATGCATGTGAAAATGAACAACATTCTTAAGTTGACAACATACATATTAACAAAATGATCAACCAACACAAGTCAATCACTCATGCATGCTCAAGCACAATGAAACCATTAAAAATTCCATTGTTCACACACACAAAGTCTCATGCATGTATAGCAATTCTCAACTCTCTCATAAGTACAATCATAAGTACAAGAATCCCATTGGTATATACAAGTACTTAAAGAGATGAAATGACCACATTTGCTGCAATAAAGTGAGTCAACATACTCCACTTTCGAACACCTTCCTGGCGTAAACATGCAAGTTCAAGAATGCAAACTGCGTGCAAATTTGTAGTTGGAAATTGGCATCTTTGTTGCATCTAAGGGAGTCAACATAGCTCTACTTTTCCAATGTCTTGCTTCATGCAGTATGCAACATAATTTCAGGAGAAAAGAAATACAACCAAATAACAAGGAAATGCATCAATAAGGAAAGATCTGCATCAATTATCAAAAGAAATGCAAGGCCTTAATTGGTTAAGAAATTTAGCCATCTCTTTGCAAACCATTTCAATGGTGCTTCTTTCAGCTGCACTTCATCATGTGTATCATCCTGGCCCTCATCAATTATGGAATCCTCTTTTCCATGCTTGCCAAAATCTCTTTCCACCTTCTTCAAATGTCGTGGATGACTTGTTGGATGCAAATTCCAACACTTGTCTACAAGATGACCCTACTTATGGCAATGAGTCCAAAATAATTGCATCTTATTTTCAAATGGTTTCCATTATCCAATGGACCTTTGGATTTCTATCTCCTTTTGTTTTGAAAGTTTCCTGTGTATGACTATCCTCTTCCAACACCTTGAAATAGTGTGGTTATTCAAACCACAAAAAGAACATGTAAAGTTTCTCGAAATATTATGTGAAGATTTACCATGTTTATCATAATCAAAAGAAACTTGATTAAAGGTAGATGTATACCTTGCACATTCACCTTTGTTGCCTTCTTTAAGAGGTGAATTTGATGAGGTAGTGGCTCTCTTCAGAATACCAACAATGGTTTCAATGTCCTTAGAGCTTTCAACATCCTCTTGTTTTCCATTTCCACTAGTTCCATGCTTATGAGCATCTTTTTGCAAAGTGGGTATAAAAATTTTGCATTCCTCATGAACAAAAAATTCACAAGCTTGAGGTAATGAACATGTAATGAAAATCCTTCTTGGAACACCTTCATGTGCCTCCTTGTCTTTGGAGCATTCTCCATCATGTTGTCCATAACCAAGACCCAAATACCTAGGCCTTTCCTCAACAACAATTGGCTCAACTATTCCAGGTGCATGTTTTCCTAACCCTTTACCTTCATAGCCCATCTTCATCAATAATGTGGACCCTATTCCTCTAGTGCCTCTTTCAAAAGCACGAAAACATTCATTTTGAGAGGAAATTGAAGATAAATTTGAATTGCATACCTCATTTTCATGCACATAGTTGGCTATGGTTTCCTTGGCATCGTGGAGTTGAATCTCCATCTCATGCATCTTTTCAAGAAGCTCTTGCTTCTCCTCCTTCATATCCATCAACTCCTCTTGAAGTATAGTGTTCTACTTCCTATATCCATTCATCTCTTGCACCATATCTCTCATGATGATAATCTCTTACAACATCTCTAAATCAAAGAGTCTTGCTAAGGAACATGGATTAGAAACATCACTTGTTGAAGCTGCCATCACACTTCTAATGCATAAAAAATATTCACAAAGCTTCAAAAAGTTTCTCAATAGATAAGCATCTCCTTTCTTCAACTTACACATGTAAATTTGCACACAGTTAAATTCTCCTTGCACAAATACAAAACCAATAGCTAATTTTATAGCTAACCTTGGCAAACCATTTTAGGGTTAAAATGAGCTAACAGTGCTCTGAAACCAACCTAATCTGAAGGTTGAGAAAATTTTGTAATTCTATGCAAGCTCCCTCATCAATATTAAATAAAAATGTGTTTATGATCGTCTCATTTTAACCAAAATGTGAGGAATTATGTGTCAAGTTTTGAGTGTCTTCTATGAGAAATTTATGAGATTAATTAGCTTTTTAAAACACATATTCACCCGGTAAATTTCAAATAATTAAAACACAACAAACTCATAACACAGAGTTGATAAAGGAGTTCACCCCTCTTGGGCTACATCCCCTTGGACTTGCTTCAATGGTTGGGCCCTCTTTGGATTAATCGTCAATTCTCCGATTACATGCACCTGCCATTATCCAATGGCTTTGAAACCTACTCCATTAGATTCGGAAGACCCAAAAACCCCAAAAATGATTATCCAATCTCTGCAATTGGACTTCAGATGATCTAGGCTTGACCTCCTCTCTAGGTGGCCCTAGGCTTCCTTAAACTTCAACGTAGCAACATCACATACAAAAGTACCTTTTTTCCTCTATAACCTATTCCATTGTGTTCAGAGCATCCAAATAATCTTCAAATGACCCTTTCTAATCCAAAATTGGTCGAAATATGCCAAAGATATGGCCTCTTCAGTTTTCCCTAAGAAAACTCCACCAAAACTGGAGAAACTCTAGTTAACTCCACCAAATTTGGAGTAGTGTCGGATATAGCGGAACCGCCAAAAATGCCGCCAACCTAATCCACACCTAATTAATGGATAAGCATGGATTAATTAACATAAACTCAGCTTAACACTTTAAACTCGTGCGACTAGCGTAAAATGCTGGCTTATGGTTTCGAGGTTGGTCACATGGGGAGGTTAAGGTTAGCGATTACCTCCCCCAATCACCACGGTTTAACACTTTAATTACCAAACACTCCCAAACATATGTTAAGTCATAATGTGTGGCATAGCAGTAATGCGTTGGGTTTGTGTGGGCAAGGTCATGAGTTCGATTCCCTAGCCTACCAAAACTTAAATGACCTTTGAGAGGGCACGTGGTGGCCTTCAGGCTGGATATTTGTCAGCCTCTCATTGGTCTACCTAAATGCCTTTGACAATTTTGATACTAACACTTATCACATCCCAATTGATCCACCTGTGGAAATATTTCAAAAATATTCCAAGGAATATTCCTTGGAATATTATTTTTACTGACTGGGCTGTACAGATGCCTAGTCAACATCCCAGTCACAAAATTTTGCATGTTTGACAAAATGGAGAGTGGGCTCTATCTTTCTCATAAGAACTCTGTTTTGAGTGAAACAAGTTGCATTAGGATCATATCATTGAGACGGACGTGATCGTTTAGATTTTGAGTTATTCTGAGAACTTTCTTTTTAGCAAATTTTTGCCCCTAATCCAAATTCTGATCACTAGAGGTGGGTGCTCTCCATCAGGCCTAGGAATTTAGGGATGGGATATACGGTAAATCTTAGAGAGTGGAGTCTTAGTTAGGGCCTAGTGATATACTGTGGATTACAGTAAATCCCATATTTTAGTGTCTCAGTATGGCCTAGTGAACCCTGAATCAAACTATGGATTGTGGTGAAGCCTAGAGACTAGGAGACAAGCAAAATCCTCATGGTGCAGGTGGATAAATACTGTGGCATCCATAATTTTTTTGGACTAGTGATCTGGTGAGGATTGTCGTAAAGCTTGGTTCTCTTGATGAGGGTGAGGTGGTGTAGCCTCAGGAAACCCTGGTTGATTTTTTGTTATGAGTCCCACATTCATGCTTGGAATATGGCACAAGGGTGATTGGTTGAAAGAAAGATTTGGTTCAGCCAATATATGGTCAAGTGGTTCGTGGAAGTCCCACACCCATTTGGATTTTTGATTCATTAATAAGAGTTCCTTTCCTTGGTATTTTATGAGAAAATGTACGGGTTCATATGTGGAATTTATGGTTGATGTATCCTTATTATTTATGTTGTTTATGAGTATGTTTTATGATAATTATGATGGATGGATCTCATCATGTTTTCATTATAAGTGAATGTAAAATGAATTTATGACCTAATAAATGATGATGCAACTAATGTGATAAGGAATAAATGCTTCTTAGCGATTCTCAGATAAGTATGAGACCCCTACACTCATATATGTTGTTATGACCTGTAGATTGCATATTCATGACATATTTGACGAAATTCCTGTCATGTTTAGTAGGGTTCTAGTTAAGTTATTTGTTCAAATATTTTCATTTGTATCAATGTATCGATGTTACTTTTGATTCTTTAAGTTTTCATGGAGTTATGGGCAGTGGCCTGAGTCCTGGCGCTAAAAAGGTTGCACAGAAGCCAGGGCCGTAGGCCCTAAATTAGCTGAAAAAGACCTCAATCGCTTGAATGCCCATGTCATGGGAGCAATTGAGGCTCTAGGGAAATGAGGTGTCAAGTTGTCGCAGGGGTTGACCACTTGGAAGGGTTGGCTGGCTCCTATAGGTTTTGTGACATATGCAAAAGGTCATATTAGTTGTTTTGTATTGGTTGCACTTCCTTAACTATACATGGGTAGTTGAATCAGGTTGTAGTAGTCACTCGTCACATGTTTACCCCAGCGGACTGGTTAACTTGGGTAAATGTGGTAGGAGGGTGTTACAGAATCGAAGACCTTTTTGTATGGAGTTTCTTAACAAAACACCCCTTCACTATCAATCCAAAGCCCCATGCAATTTTTTTTAAAGAAATAGTTAAGGGTTTTGCATTAATAATACTATATTATGGGCGAGAACCCTTGGAAGATATTACTATTCTATGACAATGTAAATAATCACCAAACCATACAAAATTATTTCCATCTATAGGGTTGCATTTATTCCCTAATATAAATATATATCTTTTTATGAGTATACATAATATTCCAAGTATAAGAAGGTGTTTATAATACAACATATATCAACAAAATGTTTTAACTAAAACCAATAAAGTCATCCTTAGTTTTTCCCATCAACAATGTCCAACATTAGGATTGACATTCCTCCGCGAGTGAAGAGGCTTATTCTTATCAGGAACTACACTAGGAGAAACACCTCCGAGAGAAATTTGAGCACTGCGAACCATACAGTTCTCTAGAGCTATAACCCGAGTGTTGAGTGCAATAACTTCCCCATGGAATTCATTCAAAGAAATTTCAAGATTACTTATAAGTCAAAGGAACTTAGCTTCTACTAATAATTGTGAAGGCTAGCATTATCTCGCATCCATGTCATCCTATTGTTTCCTAGAAACCCTGGCAACACCTCAACCAAATCCAAATAAGAAACAACGAACCAATATCAAGGCTCTCTGGAAGAGAATGAGGTTCTTCCATTTTAGGAAAGAGCCACTGAACTTGACTTGCAAAAGCACCAACAAGATTAACCCACACCCCAAGACCAGCAAGGTAAGGCTTCCAAATAATTTTTTGGAGTTCCACATAATCTGTTATATAATTTAGACTAAAACATTGTCATGAGGCATACTGAGGAAAATTTCCAAAATCCTTTGGAGGATGATGAATAGACTGATGATTAAAAGTGTAGGGTGATGAAATTAACTCTAGCACACTTCTCAAATAAAGAAGCTTCATAGCCAAATTTAATTCCAGTCGCTCCCACCATTAAATAAGAATTAAATTCTTATGCTTCATTTTGTAGATGAAAGGAGAGATTTAAAGACATAATAAGATGCATGGGACACCTAAAGGAACATTTTGAAGACCGACGTAAGAAAATAATAAATCTCTAGATCCCAATACCACATAGCCTTTTAACAAGATCCATAGACCATTTAGAACATGAGGAAGATGTCCCATCCCCACTTTGAAACAAATTTCCATATGTATCAAAATTTGAATGAAAGTGAATATGCCTTGGGACTCTAACGTTTTTTGGTTTTTATAATAGACAAATAACTTAACTTGTGCATTTTATTCACATAAATTAAGAGGTGTGTTTTTTTTCATTTGGGTTTATCTTAGGTGGTTGGGAGAAATAATTGTTGGCCTCCCCACCTAGGTTCAATTCTTGCAACTAACATGTTGAGGTTTATTGTAATGGATTTGAGCCTTGTTGTTGAATCTGATTAGTCCCTAAGGACCAAATCTAATGATATAAGACAACTATAAGTAATCAAAATTTGTTTTAGTATTTTTGCATATGGAGATATCTACTAATTGATCAAGAAACCAGTAATTAGCTTGCAACCAGTGCAAACATTATCATGTTAGCATTGTACTATTTGTAGTGTATGTTGAATCCTTAGTGGCACAAAATGTTGGCGTATGTTTGAATCTATAGTAGTACAAAGGGTTATCCCTTGCATATATTTAGCTATTTATGACCTTCTGTCACACTTACACTAGTATGAACACTTTGTTTTAAAGGCCAAACTTATTGGCACATAAAGTTGCCACACTTACACTAGTATGACCACTTTGTTTTAAAGGCCATGCCACACTTACACTAGTATGACCACCTTGTTTTAAAGGCCAAAATTATTGGCACATAAGGTTCCCACACTTACACTAGTATGAGCACTTTGTTTTAAAGGAAGGCCAAACTTATTGACACATATGGTTTCCCTGATATATCGGATTTTTTTTCCATGTTTCCCTCATTTCCAAGATGATACATAGGGAAGACCCTAGATTATAGATTATTAAGGCCACAAGGCTAGTCGACAATAAGGATGAAATCCATTAGAGAAATATACTCTATATGAGATCAACATGTCACTTGTGGGAATCTAACGTGGGTGGGGAGGATGATAATCATTCCTCCAACCACTTGAGATAAATCCATTTGTATGTTAATGCATTAATTTGGTGGTACACTAGATAAAATATCCAATGTTTATAGATTTTATATGTTAATGCATTAATTTTTGGCATACATAGTTTATATATAATCTATATATTAATTTAAAAATATTACATAAATTTTAGAAAGATTTAAATTTTCTCATTATCAATGTTTTAAGTATATATATTATATACTCCGCGTCAATAACATGATGAGCCTTTTAACATTAAAACTATCATCCAACCACTATTATACACACCCAGAGAATTGAAAAATGCAGGTAAAAAAGACTACAAAAATATAATAAATTATAAAATAGTAATACTGAGTTAAAATATTGGTAATTAAAAGATTGGTTTAATGAATAGTAATTAAAAGATTGGTTAAATTTAAATTTGAACACAACAATCCAAAAAGCAAGCATAAAACTCACGATATTGGCACATTGATGAATGAAGAATGTGGGGAGGAAATTCATGAATGAAGAGGAGGTGATCAAAACTTTTGCAGTTCGAAAACAATAACAAAGAGATCAAGTGGATTATTCATGGATAGGGTAATTTTTTATTTCCTTTAATTTGTTTGTTTATCTCTTTGTTTATTAAATTTTTTAGCCAGGGAAAGGGAGTAGGCGATTGAGTAATCTTATGTAACCTCACAAATTATTTTCTTTGTTCAATCTACAGGTTAATCATGGGTGTTCTTTCTCTCTCAAGCACTCTAATGTAATGTTGTCTGTCTTATGGAGCGCTTCATAAATGTTGTGTGTATTGTTGTATGCATCAATGTCATGTGTACTGTTGTGGTATTCTTGTAATGTGGGTTGTGTCCTGTGTAGTGTGTAAATGTTTGTTTTTTGTGTCTGTTAATTGAAAGAGAAAGAAAGTCCAAGCTAAGGAGAATATGCATTGGTGGTTGAAGGGAAAACTTGATAAAAAAATAATACATTGAGAGTGATTTGGTACTCATGACAATATTCTCTTGAATTATTTTCAAATTCATTCTAGGCCCTTTATTCTGTTACTTTTTTTGATGGGTTGGAATTTTATATACAAGAGTTGGAGCAGGGTTTCCAGTGCTTTTGGAGCATAGAATGAGGAGTTGTTAGTGATTTTGCAACAAAGAATGAGGAGTTTCTAGCTCTTTTTCAACCACGAGTTTGCAGAGTTTCAATAGAAAATGAAAGGTTCTTAAAAAGCAAGGTTAGTATTGTTTGTGAATGGCCTTGTTCTCCTCTGTTTCTTGGTGCAATTTACAAATATATCTATGATATATTTACAGAACATGTCCATTGCAGAATAGTTATGCCAGTTGAGTCGGTTTTAGTCCTCTGTGCCAGTCTATGTTCACATAAGTGTAACAAGTCATGTCGCCCATCAATCTTTTTGGATATTGACAACGTTAGTCTCTCCAAACCCCCAATTGAGCTCCTCCTTTTCTCATTTCATGCCATAACCTAATGAAACTGAAGTTTATTAAACCAGGATGTTGGGTAGCATTTAACCCGTTGAAGCATATTATGCGTGGGTAGATTAAGCATATTATGAGAAGGTGGTTTATTCAATTGAGAGGCACCACCAAAAACCTTACAGGGAAAAACCCTACAGAGCCAGATCTACACATTCATGAGAAAGACCCTACCCTTTCTATTAATTATGCAATTCGTAATTGTGAGGTCAAAAAAACCCTAGAAGTGCCAGTCGTAGGGCTTAGTAGGAAATAAATGTCGGCTACATAGCTAGTTATAGATCCAATTCTAGACGAATATCTACATAAACTCGTTACAAATCCAATTATGTTTTAGAAACCTTTTTGTTTAATACAACAATTCAATGAATATTTTGACTTACTAAGAAATAACATTGAAATTAATTTTGATGGCTTTTTCTCCCTGGTCTTTTCAATAGTATTATTGTCAAAGAGTGTCGGTGTTGTACAAATTGTACTCCAATAGCAAGAAATTGTACTTTGTTTTGAATATCACAGAAAACAGATTCTGCAGATGGTTTGAGGATGCATGTTGTAGTTACCATTTATATTGCTCGTGAAATATAGTTTTCAAGGGCTTCGAGGATTCCTTCATTTTCTTTGGAGTTAGTTTTTTTTCCTAATTATGAGACAAAGGCTAACCTATAGGTTATCTAGTATAAAAATATTAAAAAAATACAATAAAAGGTGTACAATTATTTATAAGATCTGCATGAGAAAATATTTCGTCAAATAGGTCTTTGGTCATAAATCCAGCTCGGGATTCTCGGGTGAAAATATTTCTGTGGCCTGTAATCGAAATCGGGATGCATGGATGAAAATGTGGTAGAGAAAGTCATATATATTTAGTAGTCATATCACTATTCTTTATTAATTAATTTGAATATCATTTATCTATTTTTTCTAATTTTTAGGATATGTATTCTAGGGTTTCAGAGATTTGTTTGTGTGGAGTTTGTGAAAAGAATAGAGAACAAAACGTGAGAAATGATCAAGCATTTAATTCCAACTTAACTTAATAGATTAGAATCTATAAGGGGATTCAATATTTGGCTTTCAGCTCTTACATCCAAGATAGCCCACAGGCTCGATATTTTCCAAGTTTGTATTATTTCCCATTAATGTGATTTATTTAGTGCTTAGATTTAAAATATATTGATGTAGTGGTCAATTTTTGTTTTGTAAAGTTCAATATTGTTATGGAATTTTCTTGAAATATTACACCCGTAATTCTTGAAATCACCGGCACTAATTGAGAATAATAACCAAATACATTTTCTCTTTGAGAAGATATTTCTAGAGTTGTTGGGTGAGGAGGGTATCTGCAAGACCAAACACACACCATAGCTATTTTCAAAACTACATTTATTCGACGATACTATTTCTATTATAATTTCAACCACTATCGTCACTGCCTTGGTTCTTCTTTAAAATATACTGATATAATCGAGGAGAATATCGCTAAAATCTCTCAAGAGAACAATATTTATGTTTGTGAAGATTTTTCCATTTAGATTTAGAAAATATACCCATTGAGTGCATCTCTCTCTGTCATCCTTGCTATATGTAATTTCAGTTAGGATTGGCAAGTATATTATGCTCATCTAGCAAGTATCACTTGGTACAACACCTGTTCTGCATCAATACTCATCACATGTTCATCGATGTATTTCGAAGTCCTCATCGATGTGTTAGTAACTTAGTAGTCAATGAATGTTTTGATTTGTTAAGAAATAACGGTGAACTTACTTTGATTTTATGGTTTTTTCTCCACACCTGTGCCCCTGAGCTTATTATTGTTATTTACAGTCAAAGTGTGTGCATGTGTGTCACATTATTATCATTCATGATTAAGCCATCCAGAGAAGGTTCCTCTTTTTTAAATCCAATCCACACCATAGTGATTGAATTAAACAATAATAATAATACCCAATTGAAATGATTCCAAATCAACCCCCAATTTCTTTCAACATTCTGAAACATCGTGTGAATAATTCCTAAATAGGTGAGGCTTAGATGCCTTAGGAAACCCTAGTTGAGTTTTGGTTATAAGTCCCACATCCATGCTTGGAATATGGCATGGGGGTGATTGGTTGAAAGAAATATTTGGTTCAACCAATCTATGGTTGGGTGGTTTGTGGAAGTCCCATACCCGATTGGATTTTGCATTCATTAATAACAGTTACTTTGCTTGGTATTTTATGAGAAAATGCATTGGTTCATATGTGGCATTTATGGTTCATGTATCCTTATTATTTATGTTTTTTATATGTTGGTTATGAGTATGTTTTATGACAGTGATGATGTATGGATCTCATCATGTTTTGATTGTGAGTGAATGTACAACGAATGTATGACATAATATATGATTATGCAGCTAATGTGATAAGGAATCAATGCTTCTTAGCGATTCTCAGATAAGTATGAGACCCCTATGCTCAGATGTGTTGTTATGACCTGTAGATTGTATATTTGTGACATGTTTGATGAAATTCTTGTCATGTATAGTAGGGGTCCGGTCGAGTTGTTTTTCAAATATTTGCATTTGTATCAATGTCTCGATGGTACTTTTCATTCTTGAAGGTTTCATGGAGTTATGGACAGTGGCCTAAGTCCTAGCCCTAAAAAGGTGGCATAGAAACTAGGGTCACAAGCTCAGAATTACCTGAAAAAAGACCTTAGTTGCTTGCATACCCATGTTGGTAGAGTGCCTAGAGGGCCCCAGTCACACACATGCCCATGTCATGGGAGCAGCTAAGGCTCTAGGGCAATGAAGTGTCAAGTTTTCTCAAGGGTTGATCACATGGAAGGGTTGGTTGGCTCATGTAGGTTTTTTGACATAGGCAGAAGGTTAGATTGGTTGTTTTTCGTTGGTCCCACTTCCTTAACCGTACATGGGGATTTGAATCAGATTTTAGTAGCCACTCGTCACATGTTTAGCCCAGCGGAATGGTTAAATTGGGTAAGTGTGGGAGGAGGGTGTTACAGAATTAGAGGCCTTTTTGTATGGAGTCCCTTAACTGAACATCCCTTCACTATCAATCCAAATCCCCATGCGATTTTTTTTTAAAGAAACGGTTAAGGGTTTTGCATTAATAATACTATATTATGGGCTAGAACCCTTAGAAGATCTTTATGTTCTCTGACAATGTAAATATTCACCAATCCATACAAAATTAGTGCCATCTCTACGGTTACATTTCTTCCCTAATCTAAATATATATCTCTTTTATGAATATACATAAGATCCCAAGTATAAGAAGGTATTTACACTACAACGTATACCAACAATTTTTTTTAACTAAAACCAATAAAATCGTCCTTAATTTCTCCCATCAACAATGTCCAACACTAGGATTCTCATTCCTCTGCGAGCGAAGAGGCTTTTTCTTATTAGGAACTACACTAGGAGCAACACCTCCAAGAGAAAGATGAGCACTGCCAACCTACAATTCTCTAGAGCTGTAACCTGAGTGCTGAGTGCAATAACTTCCTCATGGAATTCACTCAAAGAATTTTCTAGACTACTCAGAAGTCAGAGGAAAGTAACTTCTAATAATAGTTGTGAATAATAGAATTGTATCCCATCCATGTAATCCTGTTGTTTCCTAGAAACCCTTGAAACACCTCAACCAAATCCAAGACTTTAAGAAACAACGAACCAATATCAAGGCTCTCTGTAAGACAATGAGGTTCTTCCATTTGAGGAAAGGATCACTAAACTTGACTTGCAAAAGAACCAAAAAACTTAACCCACACCCCAAGACCAGCAAGGTAATGCTTCCAAATTTTTTTCCATAGTTCCACATAATATGTTATAAAATTGAGACTGAAACATTGTCATGAGCCATACTGAGGAAAATTTTCATATCCAACCCAAAATCCTTTGGAGGATGATGAATAGATTGATGATTGAAAGTGCAGGGTGGTGAAATTAACTCCAACCCACATCTCAAATAAAGAATCTCCATAGCCCTATTGAATTCCAGTCGCTCCCACCAAATAAGAATTAAATTATTATGCTTCATTTTGCAGATGAGAGGAAATATGTCAAGACACATAATAAGGTGCATGGGACACCTATAGGAAAATTTTGAAGACTGACCTCAGAAAATAATAAATCTCAAGATCCCAATACCACTTAGCCTTTTAACAAGAGGCGTAGACCATTTAAAGCAGGAGAAAGATGTCCCATCCCCACTTTGAAACAAACATTTTCCATATGTATCAAAATTTGAATGAAAGTGAATACGCCTTTGGGCTCTCATCATGACTGTGGTATATAGATGATTTTGAAAATTCCTTGGTCCAAATATAATATTTCTCATCCCAACACAACGCCTTTGTTTTTCAAAGTGTCTTCCACTGAACTTAAATGTCCGGAAACATGGAAAAAATGCATATCCTCAAATTGAGAGAGAAGTAATATAATCCTTTGGAGAATAAGGGGGAAATCAAATCTTGACTCCAGCATAGCCTTTACCACCTAAAAAATTATAAACATTTAATCAATGAATACTATAATAATGTTAAAATTTATTTCCAAATAAGTTTCTATACCCTTCCATAGAGCAAGAAACTCCACTTGGTTATTAGTCGCATAACCTAGACCCCATGCAAATTGCGCCACAATTTTTTCATTGGGGTTTAATAATGATCCTCTTTCTCCTGCCTCCCCCATAAAGGGACATTATTATTAAAATAAGAAATATGATGCATTATGTAGGATATTTGAATTCCATAATGATTAGTTATGCTAGACTAGAAGCATCAACATTCTCCACAATGGAAACCATTCCAATTTCACTCGGAAACCTTTTTATTATCTTTAAAACAAAAGTAAACATAAAAGGTTAACTACATAGCTTAACTAATATATTTCCTTTAATATGAGGTATATAATGTCATTTCCCATTCCTTTTAGCCTTAGAATTTGATGTTTTGTTACAAGGTAACCATTTGATACTTTGAGGGTGTTGATGAAGGTTGTCTTGGATCTACATGTATAAAATAGGTATGGTTTCAATTGTTTTTTTGTTTTTATAATAGACAAATTACTTAAATTGTGCATTTTATTCACATAACTTACGAGGCATGTTTTTTCATTTGGATTTACGTTAGTTGGTTGGGAGAAATAATTGATGTCCTCCTAACCTAGGTTCAATTCTTGCAAGCCACATGTTGAGGTTTATTGTAAAGGATTTGAGCCTTGTTGTTGAGTCTGATTAGTCCCTAGAGGACCAAAACACGTATGTTCCTCATATGAAATATAAATATATTTGTCATAAGGAGGGGAGGAAATAAAAACATATGAGATGTGTTTTGGTTTTTGAAGTCCATTCCTCGCATTATCAATGTTTCCATTTTATTGTATTTTAGACATCACAATGCTCAATTTAACAAACTTTGATGATGTAAGACAACTATAAGTAATCAAAATTTCTTTTAGTATATGGAAACTAGTGCAAACATTATCATAGCATTGTATTATGTGTAGTGTATGTTGAATCTATAGTGGTGCAAAAGGTTGGTGTAAGTTGGAATCTATAGTAGTACAAAGGGTTAGCCCTTGCATACATTTATCTATTTATGACATTCTGCCATGCTTACACTAGTATTACACTAGTATGACCACTTTGTGACTAGGGGAAAACCCTAGTATGACCACTTTGTGACTAGGGGAAATCCCTTGGATAATTTCCCTCATTTCAAAGATGTATTACACTAGTATGACCACTTTGTCACTAGGTGAAAACCCTTGGATAATTTCCCTCATTTCAAAGACGATACATAGGGAAAACCCTAGATTAAGATTATTAAGGCCACAAGGCCAAGGATGAAAACCATTAGAGAAATATACTCTATAGTGGGGAGGATGATAATCATACCTCTAGCCACTTGAGATAAATCCAATTGTATGCTAATGGATTAATTTGGTGGTACATTGGATAAAATATCCAATCTCAATAAAATATTTGATGGAAATAAAGCTTGAAAAGGTTTTTTATTGTATAATCTCTTCGATAATAACATTATTTAAATATATAATATTGAATAGTTGTGCATAGGCAAATACCTCCCTTAAAAGTAAAAGATGGGAGGATTAAGAAAATTGACCATGGACATTGCCACATACATAAATAATGATTATAATAATGATAAAGAATGAAAACAATCATAATGATAGGAATATATACCAAGATAGAAAACATCAATAAATACAAAGTCATCTAGCCAAATAAAGTTGAACAATGTTGAAAGTAAAATATTAACTTTTACTTTCTATAATAAGTCTTTCTATAATGTAAAACAAATAAAATACGTATCATATATATATATATTATATTATATATATAATATAATATATATTATATATATATATATATATATTATATATATTATATATTATATTATATATAGAACTACACTACGAACCTTTTAACATTAACTCTTACCCAATCACTGCTATGCACAGAGAACTGAAAAACGCAGGTAAAAAAAACTACGACCATATCATAAATTATAAAATGTAATAGTGACTTAAAAGATGGATAATTAAAAGATTGGTTTGATGAATCACCCAACCACTGTTTTGCACTCCCATAGAATTGAAAAACGCAGGTAAAAAAAACTACAACAATATCATAAACTATAAATTAGTAATAGTGATTTAAAAGATGGGTAATTAAAAGAATGGTTTAATATATAGTAATTAAAAGATTGGTTAATGCTACATTTGAACACAACGGTCCAAAAAAGCATGCATAAAACGCCTTGATGAATGAAACTTACGCTACTGCCCCCCTGATGAATGAAGTGAGAGGGAAGCATAAAACTCACCATCCAGGCGCTCTGATGAATGAAGGATGAGAGGGATCGGTGATTATTGTGATGAATTCACAAAAGAACGAAAATAGCAGCAGGGAGATGGAATGTATTACTTATGGAGAGGGTAATTTTTTGTTCCCTTTAATTTGTTTTTGTATCTCTGGTTTATTCAACTCGTTAACCAGGGAAAGGTAGTAGGAGATTGAGTAAATTTATGTAACCTCCTCACAAATTGTTTTCTCTGTTGAATCTACAGGTTAATCATGGTGTTCTTTCTCTGTCTGTCTGTCTGTCTTATGGAGCGCTCCGTAAATGTTCCGTCTGTAATGTGGGTTGTGTCTTGTGTAGTGTGTCCATGTTTGTTTTGTGTTTGTTAATTGAGAGAGAAAGTCCAAGCTCGGGAGAATATGCAGCCGTGGTTGAAGGGACAATTTGATCAACAAATAATACTGCATTCATTCAGAGTGAATTGATATTCATGTAAATATTTTGTTGAATTATTTTTAAACTCATTCCCGACCTTTTTCTCTGTTTCTTTTTCTGATGAGTTGAAATTTTATATACAGGAGTTGGAGCAACGTTTCCAGTGATTTTGCAGCAGAGAATGAGGAGTTTCCGGCAGTTTACAGAGTTTCAATGGAAAATGAAAGATTCCTACGAAGCACGGTTAGTATGCTTCCTCGACCTTGTTCTCCTCTGTTTCTGTTTCTTGGTGCAGCTTAAGAATATTTACAGAATAGTTATGCCAATTGAGTTATTTTTAGTCTTCTGTGTGTTGGTCTGTGTTCACATAAGTGTTGAGGATGCTCAGATGTGAGGTATTAAATGGTTTTCCATGTAACAAGTCATGTCGCCCATTAATCTTTTTGGCTATTGACAGCATTGGTCTCTCCAAAGCCCCAATTGAGCTCCTCCTTTTCTCATTTCATACCTGCCCAACCAATTGAGTTGTATAACCCTATTAACCCGAAGTTGCTTGAAGAGTACTAGCACCAGTCATAGAACCACTAATTTACGTAGCAGCATAGCCAGTAGGTACCATATTATAGGTGGGTAGATTAAGCAGGAGATTGAGAAGGTGGTTCAGTTAGTTGAGAGAGGCACCTGCAGTTCGGTGATACTATTTCTATTATGATTTCTCCCAATGTCATCACTGCCTTGGTGCTTTTGGTGATATAATTGAGAAGAAGACCGCTAAAATCTCTCCAGATCTAGCATGATCTGTGGTCATCCTTGCTCTATGACATTTCTATTTGTGAAGATCTTTCCATTGCTAAAATCTACCCACGGAGTGCATCTCTCTCTGTCATCCCTGCTATATGGAATTTCAGTTCGTATTTTCCGTGTTCTTCCTTGAAGCGAGAACTGTTTGAATTTAATAAGCTGAACTTTAACCATTGGTACAACACCTGTTCTGTGTCATCGATACTCATCACCTGTTCATCGATGTATTTCGAAGTGCTCATCTCTGGTTAGTGATCAATGAATGTTTTGAAAATTACTTTACTTTTTATGGCGTTTTCTCCACATCCGTGTCCTGAGCTTATTATTATTATTTAGGGTCAAAGAATGTGCGTGCCTGTGGCATTATTATTGTTCATGATTAAGCCAGCCGGAGGAGGTTCCTCTTTTTAAAATCCAATCCACGCTACAGTGATTGAATTAAACAATAATAGTAATAATCCCCAATTGAATTGATTCCAAATCAACTCCCTCCCAATTGCTTTCAGCGTCCGGAAACATCGTGTGAATAATTCCTGAATAGGTTAAGGTTAGGCTTTTCAGTGAGCATGCGTATTGATATTCTAAACGGAGCGTACGATTTAGAATGTAGTTGATGGCCCGGGACCACAACTACCAGATACTTCTTATGCACCTGAGTAGGACTACTACCAGATACTTCTTATGCATGTTGGATGTGCCTATTATACATCTGAATCATAGCGTTAACAAAATCTCTAAACATTTTGGAATAATTGCAAAAACTTATGTCGTAATTTCCTCTACTTAGCCCTACTACATTACCGCCCATTACCCCTACTACATTACCGCCCATTACCATAATACAAGTTACGTTGCAATCTGCATCTCAATTCTTAATGCTGATTGTTGATCGATTTACTTGGAATCGTAAACTGCCAGAATCAGTGGTATTTATTAACCGTTCTCGGATTTCCAACAGAGATTGGCGCTGGCTCAAAAGCTTCCTCCTGTCGTACGACTTTTCATTGCAAGCATACGTAAGCAAGTGTACTGTTGTGTTGTGTTGTAAGTTTCCAGTCACATCTGTTCTTAATCAGGTGGCAAGGGCTAACCAGCCTGCCATAGGACATTAAATGCTCTAATACATGCATGCTATATAACACACAACTTTTATGGTGTGTTATTTTGAGGACATTTAATACCCTATTGCATGCTGATTAACACTTGCCCTAATCAAGTTGCCTACACACGGTTATCACTTACAACTCCATGGTGAGCGAATACGAGGGTCTCGTCTGTCCATTGTACTAATTTATTACTTTAATTAAAGCTGATAGGCTTGTCTATGTTCCAGAATTTTAATTTTTTATTTACCAGATTAAAGTAATTCGAAGATGGGGATTTCACCTTCAGCGAACATGTTGGTAAGAATATTGAATGAGATTTAGTACTTATCGGTGGTCTGCTGCAAAGGATGGATTTCTAACAGGACTACTCCAGAATTATATAATACATATATCGCTCATCTCTGTCAACTTTTGAGTGCGAAAATTCCGAAAAAAAAATGAAATTGCATTATAGTTTGACCTACGCCTATCACATTATATAATACATATATCGCTCCTCTCTGTCAACTTTTGAGTGCGAAAATTCCGAACAAAAAATGAAATTGCATTATAGTTTGACCTACGCCTATCACATTTCATGTGGTTGTTCAGCATGAAGAATAGAATTTTTAACCTGCATGGTAAGTCATTACTCTCGATAGAGGT
>APFE030194975.1:609-11883 GCA_000404065.3 Pinus taeda | reverse complement strand
ATCTTGGAATTTTTTCTATAATGTTTTTTTTGAGATATTTTGAAGTAAGAAATTTTGATATATTAAGTTGAAATCTCAAGGTAGAGGTGGTAAAAATTGCAAGCTCTAGTTTATTATACCTTTGGAGATAGTCAATGAAAGATAGGGCTTGTGATTGATACTGAATTCAATTTTAAATGAGACATCCACACATTTTTGTTATAAGCATCTTTATGGGAAGTTCTAGAGATTGATTTTTGTGGAAACAAAGGGGCAATATCATAGTACAAGTGGTTAAAATTTTAGGTTATAGTTTACTATAATTTTGGTGAAAAAGTATCCAAATAATAGGGTTTATAAATAATCTTGAATTTAGTTTTAAAAAAGTCATCTTGCATTTTTCACTGTAACTTTTTTGGGTGAAGTTTCAAAATCTGAAATATCGAAAATTATGAAATGACATAGCTAACTACATATTGATTTTTTTTAATATTGCGTGATTATATTTTATGAGATACATATTATGTAGATTAGGGTTTTTGACTAATCTTGAAATTAGTGTTAAACAAGTAATTTTTGGTATAACATTTCTTCAATGAAGCTTCAGATTGTGAAACTTTCAAAAGTTTAAGAAATCACTTCAAGGTGCTACAATCCAAAATTTCAAACTCAGAAGGACCCAAATGTCAGAGTTTTATTAAGACAACGTTCAAGCATCCATACATTCTCCAAATTGAGGTTTTAAAGGTACACAATTTATGACTGGTATAACTTTGGATTGAAAGATCCATTTTTTGGTGACTAAAAATTGTCAGCAAGAGAATTATTGTTGTTATTTTCTCATATGGAAAAGGGGTCTACAAGAAATATTATTTATAAAAACTCAAATATGACATCCAAAGAAATTGAAGACTTAGAATATAGGTTTTCCTGATTAAAGAACTAGGTGATGAAATGAGTCATAGTACGTCGAAACAAGCATATTTATCACATTCTAAGTAGGTCCTTAAAACTGAAATGGAGAAAAAATGAATGAAAATAAGGAGCACATGGAAAATAGTGGAGAAATTCTCACTGTAGATTAAACTGATTATGCAATGTACTAAAGCAAAATACTTAATCTACTTCTACAATCAAACTTGCGGAAGCTTAATCGATTTTGAGTAAGATCAACCAGAACACATATAACAGAGAAGAAGATTCAATCACACATGAAACACAAAAGAATACTTTGGGGAAACCCTCAGCTAAAAACCCTGCAATCTGTATTATCATACAAGTGGAAATATCTCAGGATTACAAAAAGCTTTAGCTCTCAAGCTATCCAGCTCTCAGTACAATCCCTCATTGCCGCTCATAGACAGAATAGAAAACACACATGCCTTCTCCTCTGTCCTCCAAGCCTCCTATTTCCTTGCACTGTTTCTCCTGGGTGATCCAACTGTAACAAATGTGATTCTCAACTCACACACTGCTCTGACCTCTGTAGAAACTGCGCAATGCTCAAGGAATGAATTCCTTCTGCATGCAAGAGATGTTCACATGGGAATATTCTAGCAATTGATAGTATACTGTCCCTGCCTTCAATCTCCACTGGGTCTTTTTCTGAACTGACATGCATGAGTTATTTATGAGAGAATATTCAATTATTTGGAGAACACTAGTTGCATTCATGCATGCATTAACTGACCGAACTCATAATTAGTTCCACAAATTGTTTGGAACTAATTTAATTGGACTTAACTCAGTTAACTGAGCTAACTAATTACAACTCATCCTTATCTCCTTAATTAAGGGATAACTTCCTCAATCAAAGGGATAACTATTGCATGACTTCAAAAAGACTTCATGTTTGAATTTCACCAACTAATTAACTCAAGATGATTAATTAATTATTTTTCAAACCACTGGTGAGACTAAATTCGAATTTTAATTCTCAATTTTAATTCAAGGACAAATTAAAATTGGAATATATCTTGAAATGCTATCTATAACAATTCCGTTTTTAGCATTTCTTGTTGTTATTCTCAACACTCCCTCTCAACAAGAAAGGGATTATCTGCCACCTCGATCCTGTCTCTATGGAACTCAAATTTACACTTTGACAATGCCTTAGTCAAAATGTCAGCATCTTGCTCCTTGGTTGAAATCTACTGCAACATGATCCTCCTCGCCACACAGTCTCTGAGATGATGATACTGAATATCGATATGCTTGGAACTGTCATGAAATATTGGATTCTCAGAGAGTTTGATACAACTCTAATTATCACAATAGATCATAGTTGGATCCATCCTCTGTTCAAACAAACCAACTAGAATTTTCCGCATCCAAATGGCCTCACATGCTGCCTGACTTGCAACCATGTATTCAGCCTCTGCTGAGCTGAGTGCAACTAACCTCTGTTTCTTGTTGTACCAAGAAACTGCAACTGAACCAAGGTTGAAAATTCCTCCTGATGTGCTCTTCCGATCTGATGGACTCCCTGCCCAATTTGCATCTATGAAGCCCTGAAGCCTCACTCCCTCCAACAGTCTGTACCATAATCCATACTGAGATGTGCCTCTGAGGTATCTCAAAACATGCTTATCTGCCTTCCAAAATAGCTTGGTAGGCTAAACCATAGCTTGACTCAGCTGGTTCACCGCATAGCACAAATATGATCGTGTGTTCACTAAGTACATCAATGAACCCACAAGCTGCCTCTACATAATAGCTTCTACTACTTCTTGAAGTAGCATGATCCTTCCTCCAGTTACTTGCTAGAGGAGTCTGCATGGGTTTGCACTTCTCCATGTGGAATCTCCTGAGTATCTCATTGGTATACTTGCCTTGAGACACAAACACTTCCCATCCTTCTGCCACACTTCCATGCCTAGAAAGTAGTGCATGAGACCCGTGTCTTTCATCTCAAACTCTCTTGCAAGGTCCTCCTTGCAAGACATGATCAACTGATCATCACCTGTCAATATTAGATCATCAACATAAAGAACAATGATCGACTGCTTACCTTCCACCATGATGTGGTACAAGTTCGCATCCGCTTCACTCTTTGTGAAGCTTAACCCAGTGAAGTAGTTGTCGATCCTGGTGTACCAAGCACGAGGTGCTTGCTTCAGCTCGTACAAATCTCTCTTGAGTCGGCATACGTGCAACTCATGATCGAAGGTCTCAAAACCTTCTGGCTGCTTTATGTACACCTCTTCCTCAATCTTGCCATTGAGGAATGCAGTCTTCACATCCATCTGATGGATCTTCCAACCCATTTGTGCTGATAGTGCCAACATCGATCTGATAGATGAGTACCTTGCTACAGGAGAAAAAGTCCCATCATAGTCGATCCCATCAACCTGTGAGAAACCACGGGCAGCAAACCTTGCCTTATGTTTCTCCACACTACCATCAGCAACATGCTTTACCTTGTAAAGCCAACAGGAACTCACAACTGACTTGTTCTCTGGTCTTGGAACCACATCCCAAACACTGTTCCGAACTATGGAGTCATACTCCTCCACCATAGCATCAACCCAAACTGGCTGCTGCACTGCTTCCTCAAAGGAAGATGGTTCCGTCTCTACACATTCCCCAACAAGGGCCATGTAACTAGTGTACCACTCAGGTGACTTCCTCTGTCTACGCTGAGAAGATGGCTCTCCCACATTCTCTCTCGCATCCATCAATAATATGTCAGCCTCCCTTGTGCATTTCTGCCCCTCTCTGGAAGAATTTGCATGAGTGGTTGTCTCCACTCTTGGAACCTCTGCATGTGGCTGCTTTGCATCAGTATGAGGCTCCTCCTCCTTAGGAACCAAAAGTTCCTCCTCTGCCTGCAACTTGAGCTCCCTCTCAAGGGAAACTCGCATGGCCTTCAACGCATCGAACTTAAGATCTCTGCGAACCACTGTCCTCTGGTTGGTAGGCAAATACACCCTATAGTTGTGGGGAGTATCAGTGTACCCCGCAAGTATCTCCAACTCTGCTGTCGGCTATAGCTTCTTTCAGGCATCCTTGGTCACATGGCAATAAACCAATGAGCCAAAGATCATGAAGTGACCCACATCTAGTCTCTTCCCGGAGAAAGCTTCCTCTGAAGTCTTCATCCCAAGTATGTGATGCGGGCTTCTATTCTGCAAGTAAACCACTGTGTTGCATGCCTCAACCCACAAATGAAGTGGTAGGCCTTGGTCATGAAGCATCACCCGAGCTACCCCCACAATCATTTTGTTCATCCTCTCGGCCACCCCATTCCGCTGTGGGTTATGAAGTGCCGTCAACTCCCGTTTAATTCCTTCTGCAACACATAAGTCCTTAAATTCTTGAGAGACATACTCTCCACCATTGTCGCTTCGCAAGGCCCTGATATTCTTTCCTGATTCTTTCTCAACCAAGGCTTTGAACTCACAAAACCTTGAGAAGGTTTGATCCTTCTTCTGCATGAAATAGATCTAGCATCTATGAGAAAAATCATCAATGAAAATCACATAGTACCTTTTTTTAGAGGTGGAGGCTGCTGAGAATGGTCCACACACATCTGTATGAACTCGCTCCAAGATTGCTCCAGCTCGACTGTCTCGATCATGAAAGGAAGATTTTGCATACTTACCCAAGGTACAACCTTTGCATGTGTCCAATTGCTCAAGTTTACCTTTCGGAAGTCCGGTAGGAATCTGCTGCATTATCTTCAAGGCTCCATGATGCAAGTGGCCCAACCTTCTATGCCATAACTCGCCAATATCTTGGCTTTGCACCAATTCTTCTTTGGAACTCAATGCAACACAATCATCTACCTCCAACTTGTAGAGATTCTTCACTCAAATCCCAATCCCCTTGGTCTGACCCGTGGTTATGTGTCTCAGGAACGCCTTTCCTTTACTGAAGACTACATCATAACCTTTGTCTTCTAACATCACGACCGATACCAAGTTTTTCTTTAGTGTAGGCACATACTTTACATCTGTCAGGGTGAGAGGAGCTCCATGCTCCCTTTGAAACACAACCGTACGTTCACCTGAAACAAAATACTTTCCATCATCGCCCATCTTGATGCGCATCTGGAGGTCTTTCTCCTCCAAGGTACTGAATAAACCCTTATCGCCGGTCATGTGGATTGAGGCTCCACTGTCCAGGTACCAAACACAACCCACCATCGATGAAACCATGCATGCGATGAGGGTGAAATCCAATTTGAACTGTGAGGCTAGTGCCTCACCATCTGATCCTTACGAGGATCCCTTCTTGAATTTCTTCAATGGACAATTAGTTGCATAATGGACCACCTCATGACAATTAAAGCAGCTCACTTCATATTTGTCAATCTTCTTCCCTCCATGGGAAGAACTCGATTTGGAATGGGAAGCCTTCCCTTTCCCTTTCCTCGCCTTACTTGATAAGGCTAGATTTTCTTCATCACCATGCTTAGATGAAGAACCATCTCTAATGCTTCTCCTGATCTCCTCCTGCATCAGATCTGACCACAGTTGTTCCCAATTTGGCAGTTTCTCTCTTCCATTCACTGAGTCTTGTTAGCTATGCCAAATCTTAGGAAGACCGAGGAGAGCAAGACTGACCATATCATCATCAACTGTTATGATTCCTACACTTCCAAGCTCATATCTGTAGGTGGTGAGCTTGTTCAAATATGTAGAGATCGTGTCGCCCTTTTCACACTTGATTTTCCAAATCTTGTCCTTCAGCGCCAGCTTCCTCTGGTCGCTGCTGTTTTGATATAGATCCTTCAAATTATTCCACATTGAAAACGGTGTCTCCTTCGCATGGAGACTCGAGACAATATGGTCTTGAACTCCCTCCAGAAGAATCATCCTCTCTCTCGCCACACATTTCTTCCATTTCGCCAATTCTTGGGCATTAGCTGCTACTGGCTTTAATGAAGTCCTTCAAACCATTCTCCTCTAATACCGCTTCCATGCGATCCTTCCATGCTATGTAATTCAAGTTGCCATATAGGGCATACTCGAGTCTCAAGCCATTGAATGCCATTGGTGAACTTTGAGATGTGACAAGAAATCGATTTTGAACCTACAATCAAGAACTTCAAACTTCGAACTTCTCCCTTGTTTGTATATTGTTCTCTGCTTTGATCACCTTTGCTCTAATACCATGGTGTAATTCTCACTGTAGATTAAACTGATTATGCAATTTACTAAAGCAAAATACTTAATCTACTTCTACAATCAAACTTGTGGAAGCTTAATCGATTTTGAGCAAGATCAACTAGAACACATATAACAGAGAAGAAGATTCAATCAAACATGAAACACAGAAGAACACTCTGGGGAAAGCCTCAGCAAAAAACCCCGCTATCTGTATTATCATACAAGTGGAAATATCTCAAGATTACACAAAGCTTTAGCTCTCAAGATATCTAGCTCTCAATACAATCCCTCAATACTGCTCATAGACAGAATAGACAACACATATGCCTTCTCCTCTATCCTCCAAGCCTCCTATTTCCTTGCGCTGTTTCTCTTGGGTGATCCAGCTGTAACCTGTGCGATTCTCACCTCACACACTGCTGTGACCTCTGTAGAAATTGCAGAATCCTCAAGGAATGAATTCCTTCTGCATTCAAGAGATATTCACATGGGAATATTCTAGCAACTGATAGTACATTTTCCCTGCTTTTAATATCAACTGGGTCTTTGTTTGAACTGACATGCATGAGTTATTTATGAGAGAATATTCAGTTATCTGGAGAACACTAGTTGCATGCATTAACTGACTAAACTCACAATTGGTTCCACACACTGTTTGGAACTAATTTAATTGGACTTAACTCAGTTAATTGAGTTAACTAAATACAACTCATCCTTATCTCCTTAATTAAGGGATAACTTCCTCAATCAAAGGGATAACTGTTGCATGACTTCACAAAGACTTCATGTTTGAATTTCACCAACTAATTAATTCAAGATGAATTAATTAATTATTTTTCAAACAACTGGTGAGACTAAATTCAAATTTTAATTCAAGGACAAATTAAAATTGGAATATATCCTAAAATGCTATTTTTAGCATTTCTTGTTGCTATTTTCAACAAATAGGATGGATGAAATGGAAAATAAGATAGATATGAAGATGGAAGAAGTAGAAAAATATATTGTTGGGGCTAAGAAGGAAAAATAAGAAAAGGGATATTTTTTTTGAAAATTTGCCTAAGTGGGAGACATTGCGCAAAGGATGGTGGACACCCCGCACAACATAATGTGCAAGTGCTCGACATACTACACAAATGTGCGAAGGAGGCCAGGAAGACCATGCCATAAATTAAATATTATTCGTTCAACTACGTATCCTCCAACTGTGAAGTTTGGTTAGATATGGGCAGTGGTGGTGATTCAGCCTGATATGGTCCAAAGTTTAGTTACACCCTAGAATGTACAAGGATAGATCATCAGGATGAGATGGCTAGAGATTCCATGCAGTAAGGGCATACGAATACATTTTTGTTTAATGAGTATATCTACCACACATGAAAATTGTACTAGCTTAGGGTAGGTTACTATGAACCAGAGTGGCCTCCATTTCCCCTATTTCCTTTCATAACCTTAAAAGGTTCTACAAGCCTATCAATATACCTTAGGTGAGACCTCACCTACTCACAAGTGTTGAAAATTCCAATATTTGAGGGGGCTTTGTTGGCATACTTCTGAACCTTGGGTCACCTCCCCACATGCTAACAATGGTTCTATTGTTGGGACTTGAAGGTTTGTGTTAGAGAGGGGATGTGGGGGTTGAACAAAGAAGAAGTAGAAAAATGGTTGGACTAGAGACAACATGAGTTCTCAGTAGAACAACCTAGGAATTTGCACATCAGTCTAAAATAATGGTTGTAGAGGTACATTTTTTTTCCTTCTGATTTCCACAATATTTTCTTTGCAGAGTTCCTTTTCATCCTTGGGAGTTTCTTAAGTGATAGGGGGTCTTTAGTAGACATAGGGGGTATTGTGTTTTCAAGGAAGTTGGTTTCCCGAGCATTAAATTAATGCAATTTTAATGTTTTAAAGTAATTTTATGAGAGATATTAAGAATAGGAATTAATTAAGTATTGTGAGGCATATTTGTAAATGTTCTCGAATGTTGGAGAACATGAGAGAATTAGGATAGTTGAGAGATTGAGAGATTTGAAAATCAATTGTAAATCTTAGATTAGGAATTGGTTTCATGATTTGTGGAACTAGAGAGGATCCTTAGCGATTAGTTGAGTTAAAAATGGACTTAGAGGATATTCAAGATTTAGTTCAAAAGATTAAGGATCTAAATCGAAATGGGTTACAAAATCTTTTGTATAAATGTAAGCCTAAAAGGCATAGAGAGAGTTAGCTAGTTAGTTAGTTAGAAAGTTAGGAATTAGAGGAAATTGATTGTACGGGCAGATAGAGGGAAGTAGTGTCAAAAGGCCACTGATATAGAAGATCAGGCCAAGTAGGAATTCATGGTGTAAATATTTATTTATCAATACATAAGTGCAATTTCTAAGTTTTTGTGGTGTGTATTGAGTAATTTAATTATAAACTATGTGGATTAGAGTAATTGTGCATAACATAAGTGTGCAAGGAATTCTAAAGGAATATGAGAGAGAGGACAATGATTAGAGGAGTATTGCGATGATCGAACAACGTTGGATTCTGATTGAATAACCAAATCAAAGCTTAGAGTGGTAGCGTTTAAATAATATTTAGAACAAAGTTCAGGAAGGAGTCAAGCGGAAGAGCAATTGAAGATCGAAATTAGTGAAAGGAAGAAGTAATGAAGCAACAGTGCATAGGAAAATTTGGATCAGTTGGACCAACAAACAGGATTAATGGAAGATGAGCGGCAAAGATCTTATCGCAGGAGATTAAGTTAATAGATGAAGGGATGACATCAAGGCACCTGTCGACATAAGGGTGGAAAACGTGTAGAATGATGGAGCGGTCTTCGTAGGCGGTAAGCAGTATCTCGTGCACCCTAAAAGTTGTAAATGGTATTCTACAATTTCACGCGATTAACCTGAGGGGTTGACATGTAGCACATGATGGAAAGAGAAAACCACTTTTCTCACATGCTCTCGACCTAGTATCGGTCATGCAAGATTTCACGTGAGATTACGCGATATCCATTGGATTGAGCGAGATTGATCGACGGTGGAGATCGGTCAAGCTAGTTGGCGAGCAGGTGACACAATAGCCGTTGTATCAAGCGAGATAGATCGATGGTGGAGATTTGGAGCGCATAAAGTCAAATGTTGAAGTGAATACGTCAACTATGCGACACACGGTTGACGGTGATTGGTTAGGTTTTTTGTGGATCGAACGGTAAGGAAATCCACAGGTGTAATTTGATTAATATATATGATTAAATAGCTTCCGATTAAGCATTTAATTAAAATGAGTCAGAACTTGGGATAATTACATGAAATGTTTCCACATAGAGTTTATTTAAGGAGCCTTAAACCTTGATTTGTGAAGGTTTTACAACATGTATACAACATGCATTTTATATGAATACTGTGGGTATTTGTGGCTTAGGCTGCATCGTTTGGTATCATAGCAGATCAAGAAAATTCTGCGTGTAATAATTCTTTGAGAAAAATTAAAACAAAGTTATGTTTTGAAGGTATGTATACAGGCAAGAGGAGATCAAATTTTAAATATGACAAACAGTAGGCACACAGAGAGAAAGTGTAGCAGAATTTGCAGACGCAAAGAAACAAAGAACAATCCATTCAAAGTGCAGATGAATGGCAGAACAAGATCATGCAGAGGTCTTGAAGGTGAGATTATATTTTTTGTTTTAATTTGGTTTGAATATTTGAGAGTTTGTGGTCATTGTCACACAGGTAGCGGCAGAAGAAGGTGAGAAGATTGCAGCAACCTAGAGCAAGAAGTGCTCGATTGGTTCTAGAGAAAAGAACCAGAAAGATATCGAAAGACTAAACTCAGAGGAGAGAAGCTTAGTGAAGTATCGTGTAGCAAGGATGACTTGTTACTACAAAGTTTTGTTGCAGCTCACGGAAAGATCATAAAGGAAATTCCATAGAGGATGTGGGTAGAATTGCTGAGGGATGAAGGAAGCTGGTAAGAATTTTTGAGTGAAAGAAGAGGTGGCCAGAACCTAGTATTTCATTTGTGAATGAAATACAAGAGGACAATTGTGTTCTTAAAAGGTGCAGATGAGTTGAAGCCTAGAAGGAGCAGAGAGAAGTGCTCAAAGAGGTTCAAGAGAATAGAGAACCAAGTGCTTGCCAAAAGACCAAGTACAGAGGAAAGCTTGGTGAGGTAAGTGATAGCAGGGAGGACTTGCTGTTGCAGAGGCTTTAATGCAACTCATAGTAAGTGAGTGAGGAAATCTTGAAGATAGAGAAGGACATGACTATTGATAGTCATAACAGAGATAACATAGATAACAGAGGTTCTAAGAAAGATCACAACATAAGAACAATGAAGAAGGAGGATGCCAAGGCAAATGGCATACATAGAAAATTAAGTGAAGAAGAATATGAGAGGGAGAAGGTTGAGATTGCAGTTCATCTTGAGATATTGATGGAGATGTCGCAAATGAATAAAGAAGACCAGAAGTATGGTTATGTCATAAGGAAGAAAGTAAAGTGGCAGAGGCTACAATAGAAGAGAAATCAATAGGTGAATATGCAATTAGCAGAAGAGCTGATGAAGCTTGAACAAGTAATGCATGTTCAATTGAAGTCTGAAGAACTTAGAGAAGCTGAGTTGAGAATGGAATTTTCCATTTGTGAAGCAGAACAAGGTGAAGTTTTGGGTGAAGATGAAGACTGGAGATTTGTGAAAGATCTTATGAACCATTGTCCGAATTCAGGACAACAAGAAGTTTACTTTGTTGAAGAAGGAATTATTGTTGATTTTCTGAACTGTTGGACAAATTCAGATTAGCATGATGATATGAAACCTTGTATATTTGAATCTAATAATTTTGATGTGATTACAGGTTTTGCAGAGGATGAGAAATCTTTTGAGGCTATCAAAAGTATGGAAAAGTATCTTAAAAAAGATAAATACTCTGAAGTAAAGAAGGATGGAGAATGTCTCTTGAATGAGAAAAGTAGTGAATTATTGCACTAGAAGTAATTTAGTAATACATTGATGTTTGAAGCTGTTTGTTGGGTCCCTATAATACTAGTGATTATCCCATTACTATTGTAGTTGTACCCCTTATTAATATCGTTGTGCCCCTATTTCCCCCATATTGTTATTACTGTGCCCCATAGAATCCCTCTATTGTTATTTTTGTGTCTTTATATTATTATTGTTAGGTCGGCTG
>APFE030194971.1:105808-132110 GCA_000404065.3 Pinus taeda | reverse complement strand
ATAGATGTGAGTGGTATGCTTCCTGGTTGCCATAATTTTGCTTTCCATTTTTCTTGCTAACCTGAATGCCTTCTCTAATGAATCAGGTTCCCAAAGGCGAACATCATGTTAGATATTATCCTTTAAAGTCCATGTGAACACATCAATCCTATGCTCCTTTAGAATATTTTTTACCCTTATGTTCAATTTTTGGAACTCCTCAATGTTCTCCATTATTGAACCCTTTTGTTTGAGACTTATTAATTGGCTAAAAAAAGTGTTTGTTTTTGTATCCCCATAATGTGCTGTCAATTCTTCTGTAAAAATTGCTCAAGCGATAATTTGTTTCTGAGAGCAAATCCATCGATACCATACAAACTGATTTGGTTCCAAATATAAAGTTGCAATACATACCTTTTGTGTGTTTTGCACATTATTGAGATCGAAAAATTGCTCCATTTGTAATATCCATGTTGCGAGATCCTTGCCATCAAACTTCCTCATATCGATTTTTGGAATATGGTGGATCTTCGGTCCAACATTAGAGTCTATGAAATCATGATTAACATTTCTTTTGTTCTCATCATGAGTTTCCTTTACTACCCTTTCACCATTAGTAAGCATTTCTTGTAGAAACTTTGTCAAATCTGTCTTCAAATCTATCTTCAAATCTTCCATGCCTGTCTTCAAATCTATCTTCAAATTATCCATCTTAGCTTCCATGCCATTCATCTTAGCTTCCATGCCCTTTATCTTAGATTCCACACCATTTACCTTAGATTCCACACCATTTATCTTAGCTTCTATTAGCTTTTGTGAGAGTGACATTTGTTACACTTGGTCTTGTAATTTTGATATATCATGTGGCATTTCTTCCTCTTCTTCATGAGTCATGCTAGTGCTTTCAGCTTGCTTACTAGGTGTTTTCATTTTCTTTCCTTAAGGCATCAGTTACCGATAATAATGCTCTACTATACCCTTTGAATTCTTTAAAATAATTTTTCAAACCCAGCTTAAGAAAAAAAAAAAATTTACACACCTTTTTTCACTTTGTAGGAGCTCGATATTGCCTCTGATTTATCTCTGTAATTTCGGATCATCCAATTCTGAAATTATGACCTGTAGTAGCCCTCTGTGTCCTCTTTCCAATGCCACCAATCTGATCCAAATTGGATTCTCCAAGGAAGAGTTATGCCAAATCTCCCACAGTGACCTGATTATAGACTAGTTCAGTAGAGCGAACTTGTACGACGTGCCACGAGTCACTGTTTCGACCTTTTTCTTTGAAAAATATATACAAGAAACTACAGTTCATCCTATTTTTGTAACTTCTTACAAAATTTCAATATGATGCTCAGAGAGAAGGTTATGACGATTTTCTCCAGGTCACCTGTTTGGAATGTAATTCAAGAGTCTGCAAAAGACCAACTTCCTCATATCTTATCTCCATAAATATAGCGCGAAAAGCTATGAAATTCAGACCTGAGGTTCAGTGCGATTTATTATCAAATGGGTTTTTTTAGCTTTTGAAACATCGCAGAAAAAAATTTATAGCAAAAATGCCATGATCACCTATTTGGAGTAGCAAACCCTAGAATCCAAAGCTTTGATACCAAATGTTTTGAAACTAGCTCAAAAAAAGATAGAATGGATAGATCAACGCCTTAGAATTTAGCCTCTTTGAGGGGGTAACCTCCTTTACATTACATAAATGAACAATTCTTGGATGATTCAAATGACAAAACCTCCTTTCTATATATAGGAGTCTAAGAAGTCACAATATAACCTAGCCGACCTAACAATAATAATATAAAGCCACAAAAATAACAATAGAGGAATTCTATGGGGCATAGTAATAACAATATGGGGACAAGGGGCACAACAATATTAATAAGTGATACAACTACAATAGTAATGGGGTAATCACTAGTATTATAGGGACTTAACATACTATATTACATGGATCCAATATATACATTTTCATGGGCATGGTCTTGCGTATCATTTCATGCATCTATAGTGTATTTTGTTGGCATCTATTCTTTTTCATACATTTGGGCATGGGTTCTCCTACCATGGTTTGATCTACATAGATGAATGGTTAATGTCAATTTGTAGGTACTTGATAGTTCCTTGATCCATGATCTCCTTCCTTAAGCCACACTCTCATATATTTAATATATTTTGATCATCAATTCCTGTTTTGACCTCCTACATTGGGGGAAATGGTTATACCTATATTTACCACCATAGACCTTTCAAGGATGTTATTACATGTTATGAGGATAAAATTACATAATTGAGAAAAAAAAAAGCATAATTATTTCATCACAATTTATAATTATGAAATATTGAATATTTTATAATCGAGGAGAAACTAATAATTGAGCATAAATTCATAATGGTCTAGAAAAGGCTCATAATTAGATGAAAAAATTTCTTATTTGAGTGTGAAATTTATAGATGATTCGTAATTTCTTTGGTTGCATTCCATGGAGCATACCTAGGACTTGTAATTAATTTTTTAATATGATATGAACCTATTTATAAACTCCTTAATTCCTTACTTGGATAGGTCAAATATAGGGAATGTGAACTATTTAAAAATATAAGAGCCATCATGTAGTGAAACCAACTAAGTGTCTTTGGTCATTATCTTGTTGTCTAGTATTGGGTGTTTGACATCAACACAAGTGTGGTTATAAGCATTTGTTAGAGACTCGATTGTCTTCTTGTCATGATATGGTTAAGAGGTTCATTGGTTCAAAAAAATCATGTGTGGACAACGAGGAGTTCAAGGACCTATAACAAGGATTACAACAATAATGGCTCAAGGAAATCATTCCACTTGTCATAGTTTGTTTAGTTTAATACAAACCTACATCCTTTTTCACATCAAAATTATTTGTTAATCATTGTCAAACAACTTTGACTGGATTTTTGTGGATTGTAGTATTACTTGATAAATAAGATGAATTTACTTTTGCATAATTTAGGTTTATTGCTATAGGATTTCAAAAAGATTTGTTAATTTTCTATGTGTATATAAGGAGGTGATGAAGCTTTTTAGGAGCTAGAGCTCAATAGAACTCCTTGAACAATAGATTGTAGAACATTTAGGTTAAAGGTAAGTTACTATTTCTTTCTTTCCTTTACATCATATGTTTGTATAAATTAGATCTAGGAGGAAAAACAAGTGATATATCCTATAATATATATATGGATTTGATAATATCATTCAAAGGATTTATATATCCATTTAAGAAGTTGTCTACAACATCTTTGCATGAATTTTTCTTATATAGGGGACTCCATTAGCCTATAAAAATTATTCCAAAAAAATAGCATCAATGATAATCACATGAAATAGGATTACAATGTCTATTCGAACCTTCTCACCTTGCTTGGTTATAGTCTACTTTATGCCTTGAAGGTCCAATCGCTCTACCACTGTCATCTAAAGATTTGTTCAACGAGCTAAAAAAATGAACATGTGTAACAACCTTGGTGAAATTATCCCCTAATCCTAAATCATTGTAATCACACAAAGTATGGGAGATGGGACATGGATTCTAGTTTTCTTGAGGAGGAGATCACTTAAGAAAACGAGTGAATAATTAAATTTATTAGCCATGGTTTTCTGAGGCAATTAAATAAGTTGTATGAGAATTAAATCTAACTACTGAGACACGAACTCGCCTAGATGTCCTTGGCCTCTAATAACAAGCGAATAGGACAAAACTTAATGGAGCTAGCATGGTCCTACTATCCAAGAGGAGTGGGATGCATGGAATCTGGGAAAGAAGGAATGCTTACGTTAGTTAGGGGACACGAGCTAAGGAGATATGAAAACTCTCAACGAGGAACATGGGGAGGAGAATTTTTAATTCACCTATAGACTATGAGAACATAGGAAAACCATAAGAGGACGAATGTTGTGAAGATATCTAGGTAAACAAACAAAGAAAAGAAAAAAATCTACTAGTTGGAGAACCTTGGTGAAAAGGCTTGCTGGGAAGAAATTATAGAGAGCAACAATTGACTAAAGTTTGAAGGAATCCACCATGCGCTTGAGGATTGAAGAACCTATTGTAGTGGGGAAGAAACACTTAGGTGTTTCTAATACTAAGGAACCACCATGAGTTTCCTTGGTGCTGAAACTCAGGTTTTTGTCTCGCTGATGAATCCACAAATGAAATTTGGTACGAATTCTCATCTCGTGAAAATGATCTGATAATTATTTATTGTATGGTATCCTCATAAAGATGTTAATCATGGTTATAATTTTTGAATACTAAGAAGAAATATGTGTAGTTGGTGGATGAAAGTGTTGTGTCCTTATACCATCCTATTCAATTGAAAGCATGGTTTGGTTTCCTTTCCAAAAAGAAATCTACCTCAAGCACTAGAATCTTGCTCGAGGGTGTTAACTACAAGAAATACCTGGTTCTGTCTTTGCTATGGGTTGGTGTAGAGTGATAGTAACAAATCTAGTTGCCCAAAAATATTCATAAAACAAGTTTTGCTAATGTATTCTCTATGTTAATGAATGGGCCTTGTATTTAAGGTTGAAGTGATTTTTTTAATACATGAGATATGGTAATTTAATTCATACTTAAAGGATTGACCAACATGATGTGTTCTTGTCTTAAAGGCATTGTGATAGTGTGAGAGCATAATAGATAAGCATACAATTATTTAGAATGCACATTCTTCTTCTTTATTGCAATATGCTAGCTAAGACGATATCAAGCTTGTGTTTCATTATTCTGTTGAAACATGTGGCAATATGGATAATTTCCTGTTTTATTCTCATTGGCCTATTGTTTGTATGAGGGTATTCTCAGAGTCTTTAGTGATGCATGTCCTAATGTTGGGGTTTTACATCCATTTTATCAAGGGATTAGTCTAATAAATTTATATTATATGTTGTGTGAGGCATGACCTTATGAGATTGAATTAATTGAATTTAAAGTTTTGTATTCCATATAAAGATGTATCCTTACTATGCACTTGTTAAGGTTGAAGTGTCAAGGATGAATGTGCTTTCTCTATATGGATATGGCATGGGAAAAATCCCTGCTTGAGTGACTAGTTTAGTCATGTTGATTAGTTTGATTGGTACTCCATAATAAGTATTCATGTATTAGGCAATTTTGTTATTATGTTTCTTACAATTCCCATCCAACACATGAGGTGTTGCATGATTGTGTTACTGTGGATTAAGCGATGGTGCTTAAGTTCCATTATTGTTAATTAGACTTAATGGGAGAATCCCTTGTTTCCTTTAGTATTTTTTATTCCTTTGCAACATTTTGAGCATCACATGCTTTACAGTTGTCACTGTAATCTTGTCATGTAGGTTGGAACTTCAAGAGGAGCCTTAGGATCTCTAGACTGAGATCGACTTGTTCTAGATAAGAAATTGAGGAGGAAAGGAGACAACAAGTCTTGAAGGGATGAATGTCAAGTCCCTATTTCAAATTTTGTGTTTTCTTCTATTAAGGACCTAAAGGAGTAGAACTAGATGTAAGCTCAGAAGGGATATCATTGGTGTGTGCTTAATATATCCTAAATAGTGATTTTTAAGCGCTGGTGTGAGTTTGAGTATTTTCATAACAACCGTGGTAGAATGGTGGTTGTGAACCTTCACAAATGGTTTAGGAAAAAACCTAATCTCATTCCTCTAACCTCAAAACCTTATCCATAGTCACAGCAAGATTTATCAACCTAAATAATGGATGACTTCAAGACCATATTAATAGCCATAAGACCACATGCATCACTTAATACAAGGATAGTGTAATGAGAAACTAATATTAAGTCGTAAAGGTGATCAACAATTGGGCAAGGGCCTGGGATAATGTAAGAACAAAGCGGATGCATCTTGAAAGCCAACAAAAAGTCATGCAAGAGGAAGATTTTGGTTGACAAGGACCGAAATGATTTGGCAAAGATATCAGCTTAAGGTTGGTGATGAAATAATCACAAGAAGTTGCATGTTGAGCAATGTGGCCCCATGTTATGCCTAAGCCCAAAGGTTATTCCCCATAAGTGTGAAGAAGAGTACATAATATACTGAGCAAGATGATATAATATCAGGATGTCGTGGGGGACATGCATGCCCAACAACATAGCCATTGGTGCATATCTATGAGCCCTGTGATGGGTCAACCCTAGAACAATTGTGAAATTGTAAAAATGGAGAAGAGTCTGGTAACAACTCTCAGGAGATGGGAAACGTTACCAACAATTAACATCCTGACAAGTGGTAGGAATAATATATATATATATATATAATATATATATATATATATATATATATATATATATATATATATATATATATATATATATATATATATATATATATATATTATATATATATATATATATATATATTATATATATATATATGATATATATATGTATATATATATATATCCCAAGTGGGTGTAGCCACATGGGTAGAATAATGGTGTCACACTTTGATTCATCGTAACTTCAATGTTCACATCTCTTGATCCAAAGGTCATATTGATATAAATTTTTATATCCTGAAATTGTCTTGTCAAGACAAACACAATGGCGATGTCAAACTCAAGCATTAAGTGAGTTGAAAAGATAAAAAAATTAAATATAGTTTCCATAACAACACCCTTGATATTGGGTCAGCATAGTGTCCACCCTCTCTTAATCGGTGTTATGGTAAGGATTAGGAGGGTGAGGAGGTTGTTACATAGCTGTATCTAAGTCTCCAAGTTCAACCCTTGGATTGGATGGCCTCTATCATGGGAAAGTGACAACGAAATTCTTGCAAGAAGTCCTTATAGTGGTTTTTCTATTTATTTAAACAAATGTTTAGGTGTTAAAATAAAGTCTATGAATATTTGACTAACGTAATTGCTTTGTGATCTTCCTATACTAATATTTGACATGTTTCATTATGATTGATGAGATAATGGTAGTGTTGACAAATGTATATTTTATGGACTATGCAAGATTGCGTATTAATAATTTGTTGGTTGACTGGCATTAGTATACTAATATGGATTGTTTGTTTCAACCAAGGTTTGCCATAACAGTTATGCAAAAGAAAGATCATGGAGGTGATTTCTTGTTAATTATATTATTATTATGTTTCCAACAATTATGTGTGAATGGAAACACATAACATATAATAACATAAAACGAAGGCCACCCAAAACAACAAAGGGTGGTGTGACATAAATCCTGATAACCAAGAAATTAACAACAAGATGGTAGGATATAGTTATGATCACATGAAACACAGGAAAAAAGAAATATTAGCTAGCCAAAGGGGAAGGGCAGACTCTCCTGAATTAATGGATACCTTGAGGAGCCTAAGGGCCCAGATTAGGGGTTGCAAGGCATATAATGAAAGGATGGTAAGGGCTCATGGAAAGTACATCGAGGTAAATGTAGTCATGCTGCAAAGTGTCTCAAACTTGCAAACGCAAAGGAAATATGAGTTGGGGGATATCCATAAAGACATGCAGAGCCCCTTGAAATAAGAAGAGATTACAAATGGGTCAGATGGTAGCAAGTCCAAGAAAAGGAATAGAAGGGAAAGTGAGGACACCATGAGAGGGAATGCACCATTGAGCACCAGAGAAAGACAAGCACTTATGGGCATCATTTCAGTAGAAATTCTACCTCTAATAACAGAAGAAACCATCGCCACCATCATTCTCATATTCATCATGAGGGAAGAGGAGAAAGGGGCTATATGGTAGAAGAGTTTAAGAAGGAAAAACCACCCACATTTGATGGAGATATGAGGAAATATGAAGATGCAAAAGATTGGCTACTTGAAATGAGGAAGTTCTTCAGAATCCATAACTAATCTAAAAACATGAAGTTAAATATATCCACCTATAGTTTGAAGGAGAAAGCATAAATATGGTGGGAATATTCGGATAATGTCAAGGGAATGAGATAAGAGGAGCTGACTTGGCGATAATTTGAAGGAATCTCCAGAAGAAAAATATTTATCAGACAACTACCACAACAACAAAGAAGAGGAATCTTATCAGCTAAAAATGGGACGATGTAAGATGAAGAATTTGTCACCAAGATCATGGAGCTTCTAATATATGTGTTGTATCTTAAAGATGAGAAGGAAAAAGTTCAAAGGTTTATTAGTGGGTCACCTTTATGATTCAGGGATCAAATTGAAATTTTGGAATCTTAGACATTGGACAATGCCATAAAAAAAATAAAACATTATTATGAGGAGTCAAAACTTAGTCCATAGATTAAGGATGATTTAAAGGTAAGGGGCAGCTTCAGGCTTGCAGAAAAAAGTGTGGATATTTGAAATAACAACCGAAGGAGAAGGAAAGAAGTTTTTCCACCAATAGAGATGAGGTTCATCAGGGGTTAAAAATTGCTAGTAACGTCTGACTTGCTTAAGTGGCAAGAGAAGATCCCAAAAATTATGGGAAAAGACCCTTCAGGTGTTGGACTTGTGGGGAGAATCACCTGAGAAAGGATTTCCCACAGTGCAAGAATGATGGCTAAAGGTTGTATTGTGTCTAGGGAGCCATGGATGTTCAGGACATTACTCTAAATGTGTTTTGAGTCTACACGATTGTGGAATATAGGTAAGATGGTCATCAATCCTCAACCAGCAAGAGGGATGGTTAAAAGTGACATTATTTTTATCCCATCACCATTGGAAGTGATGTAAATAAAATATAAAGAATTGTGGAAATTTCAAATTAGATTTTTGGGGACTGGGTTGTTCTAACTATTTAACATTCCTATGCATCTGGTGATTTCAGACTATTTTAATTGTGTGATTTATAAATTATTTATATTGATTTGTTCTCATGTTCAGTCAATATTTTCTTATTTATTTCTAGTTGATGCATGGTCATGTTGCATTATTTATGTTTTGTATTTTTTTAGAAACTACGATGAATTTTTTATTTCTAGTTTTTCCTTTTTTCTTTTTATGTCCTGGGTCTTAGGGAAAGTTGTGAGAGTGGAAGTGAACAATTCCAGGGAAGCCATGGGGATGGCACATGTTTTCATCAGGGTCCATTCTTGTAAAAGGATGGATGATCAAACTCAGAAGCCACATTGAAGGGATTTAGCTTTGTGAAGGTATGGTTACATTCACTACAATTTTTCCTATATGAATCGCATGAGAATTCTTATATTGTGATGTAGGAAGATTGGGGAAGTGAGCCTGGTTGGAAAAGGAATAAAGATAGCAATATGATATCAAAGTGCACAACAATGTAGTATAGGATTACAAGAGACCCGCTGAAAGATGGCTAATATACTAAATCCTATAACATTTTAGCTATTATGTAAGAAAATGTGTCTACAAGTTGAATGTGAATGAACCACAATTATAAATCTCACTATCATTATGCTTGAGTTAATCATGTTTTGTTTCGTTTTGGGATCATAACACCCAGGAAAATGTTTCCCTGAGGGGGAGGGCTTTATAATAGCTTGTTGACATGCCAATTTTTTGCTATACCAACAACGGGGAACTAACCTGATCAGAAACCCCAATTAGGCCTGCTTTTGTTTGGGATGGCTAGTTCCAACGGGTTTTAAGGGACCTCGTGAACTGTAATAGGTGTTGAAAGATTTCTTTTGGGAAGATGACTTCAATTAAACCAACAAAATAAAATAGCTAACCACTATGTATGAAATCCTATCTACACTACTTCTAACTACCCTAATCTAGTCCTAATTATCCTAATATATCTTGTAGGAGCAAAACAAATGGAGGTTAAACACCATACATAAATCCCAAGTCCAAATGAATCAATTACTGGTCCACTTAAGAACAAGGTTGTATTAAATCCTAATCATAATGCCATTACTTATACAGGAATATACATTCCTTTCCATACAAATAACCCTTGCAAATGATGTTTAACAAGTCTGGAATCAACAACCTTCCATGAGTTATTAATGCTATTGAATCACATTCAAATAACCAGGAATAATCATGAGCATTTAGTTATCAATGTGCACAGAGAAAATCACATTTGTCCTCATACCAGCAACAACACACTGATTCTAAACATATCAGATAAAGGGGAAACTAATTGGTAGAAACAAGCTCCTTCTCGAACCAAACAATTCTTTATTCACAATAAATCAAAACTGTTTTCTCCAAACAAAAAGCCCTTCTCTCCTATCTGGAGGTAGTATTTATGCCTCAGCTCCCCTAACCTTTTGTCTTCCCCTGTTCTTTTCAATATACTGATTAGAATACATAGAGGTAGAGCCATCAGTGTCCTTGTTGACACGTAGAAGGAGTCTTTGATCACTGGAACACTTCATTTCTTGGGGAAATGCGTAGGTGTTGATTAGAAGAGGATAATTGTGTGTCATCTCTTCATGATGAGATCAGGGATAGTTTCACTTTCAAAATACATAAGAAACACTTGGAAACCGACTAAGAATGCCAAAGTCTAGCTCTTTCAATAGAACACGTTCGCATATAACGGTTCTTCGGATTCGCTTATGCATCTGCTACTCCTTGCCTGCAGAAATAATAGACACTAGTCATGCTTATAAAAATACAACATAAATGCTTTAAAACATCAGTCTTGCCTCTATTGAACGTTTATTACATCAAACGTGAAAGAATCGGCCCCTGATTTTTAAATTTATCCATAGGTTAAGTCCCGCAAGCAAAACTCGATTTATATTGAAAATCATCGTAAAACACAAAACCGTATGGTATTTTGGAAGGGGTCATAAGTGGTAACCAGTATCGTGAGGATGGCCCCGATTCCATTCTTCAAACAACACGTGGCAGCTAGGAGGAAAGAGGATACCGCTTTTCGGGTGGGTATTCCTTAAGCAACTAGCTCACCTGAAATCTATGTGGGGTGTTGGATCCACGAGGGGTAGATCAATGGTGGAGGATCGGAGTAGGCAGACCCAAAATATATGTAAATGGAACTTAATAGCCCTGGTGGGTCTGCAGTATATGGTTTCCCTTTGAAAAGCCCCAACATCAATGTTTTTTGAAAACATAAGAATATATGGGAAAACCCCAGGTCTGGCCATTGGGCCGGGCTTGAAAATTTATATGCCCAACTTCATAAACATCGGCGGGTCCGGGTGGTTATGGTGCACCATATATATAATCTCGGACCCCGCCAATAGCGATAAGCGGCCGCGCCCCGGGCCGCCTGCACCCCCGCCCTCCCCCCCCCCCGGCCCCCCCCCCCCCCCCGATGGGTACCGAACCCGACGTGTGTTATATATATATAATTATATATAATATATATATATTATATATATATAATATATATATATAATCTGTATATGTATATATGTATATATTGTCTATATATATGTTAATTTAATGTATATGTATGTATAAATTGTATAATGTTATATGTATATAATATATGTATATGTATATGTATATATAGTCATATCTTATAATCTATATCTATCTATATATATATATATATATATCATATATATATATATATATATATATATTATATATAATATATATATAATATATATATAATATATATATTATATATAATATATATTATTATATATATATATATATATATATATATATAATATATATAAGCCCTGGGCATGGCCGATAGCAATAAGCGATGGGGCTCCAGACCCGAAATACATGCATTTTGGTTAATGAAACTATTGGGTCCAGAAGCTATGTGTTCAATGCATTTTAATGTTGATTGTGGTAAGCAAAAAGGGGTGATTTATGCATATTTATGAAGGATTTCCTTTGTAAATGGTTATATAAAGGAGTAAGGTGCAATAGGAGGGTTTTCTTTGAGTTGGAAAGGTCCCAATAGAGGAAATGAATGGAAGGTTAAGAAGGGTGATGAGAGGACTGTGCAATAGGGGTTAGGTAAAAGGGGGTTCTTGACCATTAAGGATTGGAGATTTGGCTTCGTAATGAGTTGAACTCTCTAGGACTAAATAGATCATTCAGAGAGGTAGGAGACCAACTCTTAGGGGACCCATTCAAAATTGCTGCCAAGGCAAGTTTTGATAGGATGGTGGTTTCGGCCACAACATAGCCCTGGTTAAATTATCCTCCAATCCTAAATATTTGTAATTACACAAAGTCTAAGAGATGGGGAAAAAATTCCAATTTTCTTGAGGAGAATATCACTTTATGAAATGAGAAAAAAATTAAATACGTCAGCCATAGTTAGGTGAGGGAATTAAACAAATTGAATGAGCATTAAAACTAATTATAGAGACAAGGATTCGACCAAATGGTCTCGGCCTCTAATAGCAAGAAAATAGGACAAAACTTAATGGAGTTAGAATGGTTGTGTTGTCCAAGAAGAGTGGGATGTGTGGAGCCTGGGAAAGGAGGAATGGTTATGTCAGTTGGGGGACATGAACAAAGGAGATATGAAGACTCTCGAAAAGGAGCATGGGGACTAGAATTGTTAATTCACTTACAGATTATGAGAGCATAGGAAAAACACAGGAGTAAGAGTGTTGTGAAGGGAAATAAAGAAAGAAAATAACAAAAACTACCACTTGAAGAACCATGGTGAAAGGCTTGTTGGGAAGAAATTATAGAGAGCAACAATTGATTGAAGAAAGAAGGATTCCACTAGAAGCTTGAGGATTGAAGAACCTACTGTGTTGGGGAAGAGACACCCAGGTGTTTTTGAGACTGAGAAACCACCAAGAGATGCCTTGGGTCCAAAACTCGGGTGTTTGTCTCACTAATGTATCACCTTGATAAATCATTGCTTCTTTCCAGTGGTAGCTTATCAAATGAAGAAAATTCCTGTAGTGTGGATTCTCAGCTCCTAACCATGAGTCAATAATTCTCTATTATATGATATCCTGATAAGGATGATAATATTGGTTGTAATTCTTGTAGAATTATAGGAAATCTTTGTAGTTGGTTGATGAAGGTGTTGTGTCCTTGTAACATCTTGATCAACTAAATACATGGTTTGGTTTCCTTTCCAAAAATAACTCCATTTCAAGCATTAGAATTTGGCTTGGGAGTGACCACTGCAAGAAGTAATTGGTTGCATATTTTCTAAGGTTGGGTGGAGAGTCATAGTCATATACCTAGTTGCCCAAAAAGATTCATAAGATAAGTATCTCTAATGTATTCTCTATTCTAATGAATAAGAATCGTATTTATAGTTGAAATGATTTCATTAATACATAAGATATGGTTGTGTAATTCATACTTACAAGATTGACCAGTATGTCATGTTCTTGCTTAAGGGCATTGTGATAAGATTTGAGAATAATGGCTAAGGATATAGTTATTTAGCATCAACATTCTTCTTCTTTATTGCAATATGTTGGCTATGTTGATTTCAAGCTTGGATTGAATTATTGTTTTTTAATGTGGTAATATGGATTTCCTCTTTTATCCACATTAACTTATTATTTCTACGAGGGCCTTCTCCAAGTCTTCAATGATGCATACCCTGGTGTTGGGGTTGTACGTCCATTTTATCAAGGTCTTAGTCTAATAAATTTATATCTTATGTTGTATGAGGCATGACATTATGAGGTTGAATGAATTGAGTTTAAAGTTTTGTATTCCATACAAATATGCATCCTTACTATGCTCTTATTAAGGTTGACGTCTCGAGGCTGAGTGGGTTATCTTTTCGTAAAGATCGCATGGGAAAAATCCCTGCCTAAATGACTAGTTTATTGATGGTGATCAATTCGATTGGTACTCCACAGTGGGTATTGATGTGCTGCAAACTTTTTTTATTAGGTTTCCTAGAATTCCTATCTAATGAGTGAGATGTTGTAGGCTTGTGTTATGGCTTGTTTAGTGGCAGTTCCTAGCGTCCATGCTAGTAATTGAACTTAATGGAGAATTCCTTTTTTTCTTGAGTATCGTTCTAAGCTTGTCATGTTTGTTGGAATTTCAAGAGGGGCCTTGGGATCTCTGGAATTAGATCGACCTGTTCCCCATAAGCTATTAAGAAACTGAGGAGACTACAAGTCTTGAAGGGTTGAATGGTCAAGTTCTTGCTTCATATTCTGTGTTTTCTATCATTTACCTAAAGGATCAAGACTGGTGGTAAAATATGAAGGAATAACACCAATGCATGCTTCATACACCCTAAATAACGATATTTAAGTCTTGGCGTGAGTTTAAGAATTTGTAAAACCATCATGGTAGAAACATGGTTGTGAACCTTCACAAATGGCTAAAGAAGTAGTCTTGTCTCATTCCCCTAACCTTAAAACCTTATCCATGGTTCCAACAATATTTATCCAAACGAAGAAGGGTTGGCTTCAAGGCTAGATCAATATCCATAAGCCAACATGTATAATTTAATGCAAGGGAAGTATAATGAGTGAGAAAGATTAAATATGGGAGGTGATCGATGATTAGGAAAGGACCTGAGATGACGTAAGCCCTTAGGGGTCACATCTCGGAAGCCCACAAAATGTTTTGCAAAGTGAAGAGTCAGGATGACAAGGACTGGGCTGAATTGACAAGGTCACCATGTTAATGTTGGTGATGGACCAGTCACAAGAAGCTGCATACTGAGCAGTGTGGGCCCACGTTATACCTAAGCCTAGAGGTTATTCCCCAGAAGTGCAAAGAGGAGCACATCATATAATGTGTTGTATGATGTAAGCCTAAGCTGCTAACAAACAGATGAGCTGGGAAGCCTTGAAATTGGCATAGATGTGCAGGAACCTATGTAGATCAACCTAGAGGGTTAACCCCAGAATAGTTGTGAAACTGGGAAAAGGGAGAAGAGCTTATCAATAGAGCCTGCGAGATGGGAAATATTGCCTCCAGTTAATGACCTGACAAGTGGTCGATATATATATATATATATATATATATATATTATATATATATATATATATATATATATATATATATTAAATTTTAAAACATGATGCGTGGTTATGGAACCTAAACCCGATGAACGGGTTGAAAACCAATCAATAAATGCTAACTGACACTAGAAGATTAGCTAAGTGGGTGTATCCATGTGGTTTCCATGTGGCTAAAATGAAGATGTCAGACTTTGATTCATTGAAACTTCAATGGTCACATCTCTTAATACAAAGGTCATACTGAGGTAAAGTTTTATATCATCAGAATCGTCTTCATGAGACGTATGTAATGTTGATGTCAAACTCAGGCTTCAAGTGAGATGAGAAGATCAAAATTTTTAGATTTGGTTTCCATAATAACACCTTGGATCTTCCGTCAACATATTAACCACCCCCTCTTAATCAATGTTATTGTGAAGGTTAGGAGGTGGGTTATCATAACATGTTACGCTCTACTAAGTTAAGGATCATAGTGAGGATGGAGGTTTGGGCCTTTTGAAATGGAAGGATAGTGGGAAAATGGATTAGGCCTCTACTTAGGAAAGTGAGGCCCACTTAGTGGGTAACGCATGGCACTTTTTTGGTATTTCAAAGACTAAAAAGCTACCCCCTATAATTCATCAATGTGAAAGTAGGTGAAATGATGACTTAACACTAATTTGTCCTACAATATTCTAAAAAAATACATTGGCACCTCCTTATTATAGTAGTGAGGTTCATAAATTGCCATAATCCATAGCTCCTTTCATTGGTATATGTTGTAGTGGCTACGACCACCCTCCAAAATTTTTCATTAACCTGATTTGGAGCCTCCCTACCAACCTTCACCGCAACTTGCCTTGCTTTGTCAAGTCCTCAAGATTCAGTGTCTTTCTTGCTCAAAGGTAGCCTATCAATCAGAGTATGATCTTTTCCCTTCACATGCTGCTCATCTAGACTTGGTCTAGCTGTAGACTGAGCACCCTCCCAGTGAAATTTGTGCATTTTTGGCAGGAAACTTTCCTTCCTTCCATGAATTGCATAATTCCCTCTGACAACCTGCTAGGCTCCAATATTGCGCAATCTTGCCATACAACCCTCCTAGCAAGATTTACATAATTTTTCCCATCAAAAGGCAGTTCAGCCCAGGATTTGCATAAATCTTGGTAGCAGTCAGCTGTTGGGCCCAGAAATTGTGCACTCGCCTTGGGAAGTTAGCCCAGCTTACAGTCAAGAATGCACATTTTTCTCCAGCAGTCAAACTGTCTCTTGCATGTGCAGTTTATTTGACCGGTTTCCTCCGGGACTGAGCAACACAGAATTGCATGCATAGGCTACTTCTCACAAGGCAGCATGCAAAGGAATCCTTTGTTTCAGGGATCTATGTTTAGAAGTTGGAGGTTACATGCAAGGAACAATTCAGAGACATCACTCCAAGTGTCACTTCCCCTAGATTTGTGGCATGTGCGTCACAACCTTGATATTATCAAAACTCATCAACCGGATGTTGTAGATCTCATTCCTCACATCAACCTTGTAGCTTTGACATCCCACATTACATCTAGGAGCAGTCGGCACATTCAACTCAATTGTTTTGGGGTAAGCTCGCTTCCCATGCCTTGTGTTGCATTTCTATCACTTTTTGGGTTTTTGCATGTATGAGTATTGTTTGCTTGATTTATTTGAACACTTGCTACCATTTACATCTATACTAGCTTGTCCTAGCTCTGCATTAATTTTTGTTGCCATCTCACTACTCTTGCATGCATGAAATTGTTTTGCATGGACGTACGCCCAACCAGCGAACAACGTCACTCACATGCATGTTGAACTATTTTCTCAATCCTCCATTCATGTTTTTCATGCACTGTTTATCACTTCTGCTATCACTTAGTGTCAGCATGCATTTCATTGACTTACTTGCTTTCAGTTGCCCGTCGGCGAGTCGAACCAACCTTGGCCTGGTTGTTGCCTCCACCAAGGCTGCATTGCACAATCTAGAGAAGGAAGGCTCACCTTCCTCTCTAGATTTACACATTCTGGCCCAACACTGGCCTCTTGGATTGAATTGTGCATTTCTGGAGGTCAATGGCTGCTTGGCCCAAAAATTTTCACAAATCTTCCCTTGGGCCAACAATATTTCCCAGCTGGGATTTCTCATTGCGTAATCCTAGCAGCCAAATTCCCAACTGGACTGTGCATTGCACATTTCCAACATTCAACTAGTCTCTCGACAACCCAGACTATGCCTCGTTCAGCCTTGGTAGTCGGTCTCCCGACCTCCTGGTCGAAATTGCGCAACCTTCATGATCATTCACCCAGGTATGTTGCAAGTCAATTCTCATGTTCGTTCTGGTTTTCAACAGAAATGTTTCTTGCTATGAGTGTTTCCATGTCTCTAGGTATCGTAGGTGTTCATCTGCATCTAAGAAGTACATGTACAATGGCTTCTAGGAGAGCAGAGAAGAAGACACCATTCAGAGCATGCTTGGGGATGTAATCGATCAAGTGTTTATGAACTTGCCTACTCACAAAGACATCAAATTGTTCGTGGACAAGGACATCAAGCAGTAGCATCACAGTGTGTCGCATCATGAACAATAGCTGAAGGCAGCATACCAAATACATAGAGCGCAGCGAATGAAGTGAATGCAGTGAATGCAAGAGGAAGGTTGTTGACAACATAGGTGTAGAGCAAAGTTGCAAGATCAAGAAGGTCCACTGATAATGAAAGAAACTTTGGAGACTCGGGCTATGAAGTGACGGTGTGACATGAAGATCGCGCAAAGGTAGAAGATGGAACAAAGAAGGAGTTGCATGTGCCAAAACAAGAACTGAGGAAGAACATGAAGTTGCATAGATAGATTAATGAGTTGCAGCAGGAACATGAACACCAATGGGCACAATATGCACTCACAGATGAAACTGTGGCAATACAAGTTAAGGATCCATCCCAGTAGTTGAAAGAGAGTAGACATGGTGAGAAATGTTGTTGATTGCATGCAAAGGATCCATCAACATGCATGTCATTGAGCACACACATGCAATCCAACCCATTCAACACACTCACCAAGGTAAAGACAAGAAGCAAGTCCAACTGGGCCTGAACATGCATTTGAGCAAGTTGATGTGCATGACCACCAACACACACTTGAATATCAACATGGACACCATGCATCAGTGTGTTGTCGGTTCAACCATACCCAAGAAGACCATGCTCATGTTAGTAGACGAGTTGGCTGAAGGGGTTGAACAAATGCACCAGTCGTAATGGAGGCAAGAGTTCACCTCAGCAAGATGTCACCATGAGGTGCATGCACACCATCATGGACAACCAAGCTTGGCATCACTAGCCTTACCATCACAAGCATGTCAAAGAATTGGTCTCACCACAACAGACCGAGTTTTAGTGATGCCTTGCAAGGCTTGCTCAAGCCATGTTTTCTCACATGAGTACATGTGCATTGTAATGTTGATTCATGTCAAGTATCAATGGTTGGATGTAATAGTCATAGAGTAGGTGAAGAGTCATGAGGGTAGTTTTAATGTCACAAAGGGGAATGTCAAGGGTCACCCCACCCTTTGCTATAAATAGTCCCTCATAACTCATTGTATAGGATTTTGGTTAGCCAAGTTTCTACTAAGACTATCTTGAAGAAGGCTTGGACAATATTGTAATCCACCTTGTCATCTCTACTGCATGAAGCTAGTACATCTCTTTGGAGGAGATGGTGGAGGTGGTCGTAACGTTCCACTGATGGGGCTAATAGGTTTACGTGGTGTATTGTATGATTGTGACTTACACTTCTTTTATAATAAGAGGAAACACATTTTCATGGATATGTTGTTATTGTAGTTGGACTGTTCCAATTTCCTTAATGATATATGTTGTTTAACTTACGTACTTGTGTATAAACTGATTTGTATGCAATTATATGAATCTTGTTGTTAATGTGGCATATGTTGTTAATTTTGTCACCGTCTGTGTCGACTGCTCTGCTGAACACTAGAAAAACCTTTCTCATGAACCTTGTTATATCAGCCATCACACTCGTCTCGGACTGCTCCATGAGTGTTTTTCGTGTTATCTTACCTTGATATGTTGTGATTGTTGCATTTGTGTCAATTTCTCTGTCGGAAGTCGTGCATGTCCTTTGTGTTGTGTGTTCCTAGCTGAGTTTGGATTGATCCCTTTCAACCTGGAACTCACCTTCACCTTCCTCCCCCCTCAAAGTGTTGGAACCTCTCATACTCATTCCTTGACTCACTATGTTAGTCACACCCTTGCTATTGACATAGTTATTTTAATTACCTCGATGCGACATCACGGTTAAGGCATTACCTTACGACCCACTACTGGGACTCCTACACCAAATTGTTTGAGGTCTAATTGGTAGTTCTTACAGGGGAGATCCCATTGACATGTTGGTGTGTCCAGCACCATCAACATTTTTGGTGCTAGAAGGAGGGAATGATGACAAGAAGTGTCCTCTCATCCAATTTTGAACCTTTCCATATATTTCATGGAGTCTTGCATTCTTCTTCCCCCAAGGTTTTTTTCGAATCGTGAAGATGTCTCCATCTCAGGGAAGCTTTTTAATCTCTTTTCCACTCACACATATGATGGTGAAGGTGAAGTGGCCTGGCCTAAGCATTTACATAGCTTTATTTCCATGATTTATGAGGAACATTAGTTTACTAACGAATAGGCCGGTTTGCTACTTGCATTCACACTTTGTGAATCACCATTTTGTTGGGTGCTCACCTTACCTGCTGACACCGTGCACTCATGTGAGCACTTCTATGATCTTATTGAAGACACGTTCCGTCATTTTGATCTAAACCATCTTGACCAGAAATTATTACAACAACGGAGGGCTCCACATGAATCCGTTATTGATTTTTGGCAGCGCTTCCGTGACATACAATTTCAAGCTCCTAGGATCCAAATGAAGTTCACTTATCTCTAGTACTAGTTCGAGTATTTTCTTAACAAATTTTCTTGTCCCAAGAGAAAGCTTGATGTGAAGCCTCGCTCAACCTTTTTTATTGATGGAACTATGCAATCCCATGTGGGAGTAGGAACTATTTCAATAGACTATCCGCTTCCTTCTCTTTCAATAGTTCCAACATTGCCTTGTGATGTTGAGGACCATGTTCGCACATCTGTTCATTCTACACACCCTCCCAACATCACTCCACTCAATTTTTGCACAGTGTTGGTTGTGAGTCCTTCAAGTTCCCATATGCATTCCTTTTTTCGACCTCTATCTTTGCACTCAGGTTTTCCTCTAGATGATGTTGTCTTGTATTCGTCCATTCCGAACTCTTCACTTGTTATGAATGAGGAACAACCCACTGACGGAGTTGGTGTTGCACAACCAACATGCGCTATCATTCATGAAGAGTATGAGAGGGAGCTTGAAAGTCGACACTCGGCGAAGGATGAATCCCTTCCATCTGAGCCCCCTTTGTTCCTTTCTAACATTGTTGGTGAACCTGCCATTCATGATTTTGCGTGTGTGCCTTCATCCACGGATGCACCCATTGTTGATGTTTTACAGGAAACACCGTATGTTAGCCCATCATCCAACAATGGAGAGGACCAATCATTCTTTGAAAATCCGCATGATTTTTCTTCTTCTCTTTTTGGAAACATAGAGGGTGAACATCCTTCCTTCTCATCCTCCCCTTTGTGTGATTTTTCAAATCATGAGGATGCCTACCAACATCCTAAATTTTCTAATCTTGGTTGTCGTGATCTCTTCACCTCATCATCCGATCATGATGTTTATTCAGTCGTTGTTAATCCATCTAAGCCATTGGCCTATGAAGATCCATCTGTCAATGGAATCGAAACCCCATAGGCTGTCAAGGCACTTCAGCCCAAGCTAATGGTTATGTCAGGCCCTCATTGTCTTGAGGTTGGTTTCGCTTCCGATTAGGAAATTGTTCAAACACTCAAGGCTCCTCATCACTCACTTGTATGCACTCAAGATCAATCTAACATTCATATCACATTTCCTCCACTCAAACTGCATGATCCCATTGCTCATCCATTGGAGGAGTCTTATATTGCAAGCACTCATGCAGATGCCAGTTATCTTTGTTTCTTTCGTTTGCTTACATGTCACAGTCAAGAGTGTGCATGTCATTCAAAGTTGTACGTAGTGTCATACAACACCATGATAAGTCCATGGACTTTATTTCATGCACATACACTCACTTATGTCCCATGGGCACTTTGAAACACGAAGTGTGGCTGTCTTCACTGTTATATCCTTCTTGTATGTTGGTCGACACGACTAGGTTGCTCGCGGACTAAGCCTTCACCAACATGGGTCTACTAATGTGTCGGTGGTTGCATTGGAAGTATCACTTCATGTGATCATGCCCATGAATCATTAGTGTAGGTGTAGGAGTAGTGTTTGCTTTCAGTTGTTTTCTTGCATGCTTGTTTTCTTTCATAGTTTGATTGCTTGTTTGTATTTTTTCCTATTGTTTAATTGCTTCGCTTTCATTTTTTTCTTCTGCTCTTGCTTCTGTTTGTTGATTATTAGTTCGTTCGCTTGTTTCCTTCATAGGTTAGTTCACATGCAACCATGTGTGACTCATGAAATGATATGGGTAAAGTATATCAGGGTTTGTACAACTATCACGAATTGGTTATATATCATCTTTCCTCTGTATGATGAACTTATTACTATTTGTCCATGATAAGTCAAAGGAAAAATACTTACTCTTCAAAGTGAAGCTTGGTGTAAACACAATGCTTGTGCACTTATATACCCTCAACCCCAATCGAAACAATTGTGTTACCTTGGCTTGGAATGTTTGTCAATCGACCAAGAGTCTGGAAGATGCTACATCTTACAATCAAGCTAGTGTTAATCTAAGATGACGTGAGAGTTGAAAAATACTTTGGGAGGTGTTAGACATGCTTTTCATGAACAAGTTCCATTCAAAGAGCTTGAATTCTACTAGTATGTTTCCAAGTGTTGTAGCGGCTACAACCACCCTCCAAAATTTTTCCTTAGCCTATTTTGGAGCCTCCCTACCAACCTTCACAACAGTTTGCCTTGCTTTGTCAACTCCTCAAGATTCAGTGTCTTTCTTGCTCAAAGGCAACCTATCGATCACAGTCTTATCTTTTCCCTTCACTGGCTACACATCCGGACTTGGTCCAACTGCAAGCTGAGCAGCTTCCCAGTGAAATTTGCGCATTTATGGAGGGAAACTAACGTTCCCTCCAGGAATTGAGGAATTCCTTCTGAATGCATGCTAGGCTCTAGGATTGTGAAATCCTGCCAGCCAACCCTCCTAATAGGATTTGCACAAATTTTCCCATCAACAAGAAGTTTAGCCTAAGATTTGCGCAAATCTAGGAAGCAGTTAGCTGTTGTGCCTAGAAATTGTGTAATCCCCTTGGGCAGTTAGCCCAACTTACAGTTAGGAATGCACATTTTTCTCAAGCAGTCAAATTGTCTCTTGCATGTGCAGTTGATTTGACCGGTTCCCTCCAAGACTAAGCAAAATAGACTTGCATGCATAGGTTGCTTCTCCTAAGGTAGCATGCAAAGGCATCCCTTGTTTCAAGGATCTATATTTAGCAGTTGGAGGTTACATGAAAGGAACAATTCAGAGATCTCCCTCCAAGTGTCGCTTCCTCTAGATTTGTGGGATGCGTGTCACAACCTCAATGTTATCAAAAATCATCAACCAAACACTGTAGAGCTCATTCCTCACATCAATCTTGTAGCTCTGACATCCCACATCACATCTAGGAGCAGTCATCACATTCAACTCAGATGTTTTGGGGTAAGCTCGCTTCCCATGCCTTCTGCTTCATTTTTTTCCCTTTTTTGGTTTTCTCTTGTATGAGTACTTTTTTCTTAATTTCTTTGAACACTTGTTGTCAATTACATGTATACTAGCTTGTCCTAGCTCTGTTTCAATTTTTGTTGCTATCTCACTGTTGTCACATGCATGAAATTATTTTGCACAGACGTTCGTCCAACCGGCGAACAACCTCACCGACATGCATGTTGGTCTGTTTTCTCAATCCTCCATTCATGTTTTCCATGCACTATTTATCACTTCTACTATCACTTAGTGTCACCATGCATTTCATTGACTTACTTGCTTTCAGTTGCTTGTCGGTGAGTTGGGCCAACCTCGGCTGATCTCTGCCTCCACCAAGGTTGCATTGTGCAATCTGGAGAAGGAGGGCTCACCTTCCTCTCCAGATTTGTGCATTCTTCCTCAGCAATGGCCCCCTGGACTGAATTGCACTTTTCTGGATGTCAGTGGCTACTTAGCCCAAAAATCTACGCAAATCTGCCTTTGGGCTAGTAGTCCTTCCCAACTGGGATTTCTCATTATGCAATCCTAGAAGCCAAATGCCTGACTAGACTGTGCATCACATGGTTCCAAAATTCAGTCCGTCTCTCAGCAACGCGGACTGTGCCTTCTACAGTCTTGGTAGTCGGTCTCCCGACCACCCAGCTGAAATTACACAACCTTCATGATCATTCACCCAGGTATGTTGCAAGTCAATTCTCATGTTCATTCTCATTTTTGACTGACGGATTTCTTACTATGAGTGTTTCCATGTCTCCAGGTATCGCAAGTGTTCATCTGCCTCTAAGAAGCATAGGTACAATGGCTTCCAGGAGAGCAGAGATGAAAACACCATTTAGAGCACACTTGGGGATGCAATCGATCAAGTGTCTATGAACTTTCCTACGAACAAAGACATCAATTTGTTTGTGGACAAGGAAATCAAGCAACAAAATCATGAACAAAATCTGAAGGAATCATACCGAATGCAGCGAATGAAGCGAACACAATGAATGAAGCGAACACAACGAATGCAAGAGGAAGGTTGTTGACAACATAGAGGCGGAGCAAAGTTGCAAGATCAAGCAGATCCACTGATAATGAAAGCAAATCTGGAGACTCAAGCTATGAAGTGATGATGCGACATGAAGATTGCGTGAAGGCAAAAGATGGAACAAAGAGGGAGCTACATGTGCTGAAGTAGCAACTTAGGAAGAACATGAAGCTACATAGACAGACGAATGAGTTGTAGTAGGAACATGAACAACAATGGTTGCAACATGCACTCATGGATGAAATTGTGTCAGTAAAAGTTAAGGATCCATCCCAGCAGCTGACGGAGAGCAAACATGGTGAGTAGTGTTGTTGATCACATGCAATTGATCCAACAGCATGTATGTCATTGAGCACACGCATGCAATCTAACCCATTCAACACACTCACCAAGGCAAAGACAAGAAGAGAATCCAACTGGGGCTGAACATGCATTTTGGAAAGTTGATGCGCATGACCACCAACACACACTTGAAGATCAACACGGACACTATGCATCAATGTGTTGCATGTTCGATCGTACTCAAGAAGACCATGCACATGTTAGAAGACAAGTTGGATGAAGGGGTTGAACCAATGCATCGGTCGCAATGGAGGCAAGAGTTTGCTTCAGCAAGAAGTCACCATGAGGTGCATGCACACCATCACGAATGACCAAGCTTGGCATAATCTCACTAGCCTTACCATCACAAGCATTTCAAAGAGTTGGTCTCACCACAGCAGACTGAGTGTTAGTGATGTCTTGCAAGGCTTTCTCAAGCCATGTTGTCTCACATGAGTACATATGCATTGTAATGTTGAGTCATGTCAAGTGTAAGTCAAGTGTCAATGGTTGGATGTAACAATCATAGAGTAGGTGAAGATTCATAAGCATAGTTGAACTATCACATAGGGGAATGTCAAGGGTCACCCCACCCTTTTCTATAAATAGTTTCTCATAACTCATTGTATAGGATTTTGGTTAGCCAAGCTTCTATTAAGACTATCTTTAAGAAGGCTTGGACAATATTGTAATGCGCATTGGCTTCTTCACTACATGGAGCTAGTACATCTCTTTGGAAGAGTAGGCAAAGGTGGTTGTAACGTTCCACTAATGAGGCTAGCAAGTTTACATGGTGTATTGTATGATTGTGACTTACACTTATTTTATAATAAGAGGCAACAACTTTTCATGCATATGTTGTTATTATAGTTGGACTATTCCGGTTTTGTTAATGATATATGTTGTTTAACTTACGTACTTGTGTATGAATTGATTTGTATGCAATTATATTATTCTTGTTGTTAATGTGGCATATGTTGTTAATTTTGTCACTGTCTGTGTCGATTGCTCTGCCAAACACCAGACAAAACTTTCTTATGAACTTTGTTATGTCAACCATCACACTCGTCTCAGACTGATCCATGAGTGTTGTTTGTGTTATCTTACCTTGATATGTTGTGACTGTCGCATTTGTGTCGACTGCTCTGTTAGAAGCTGTGCATGTCCTTTGTGTTGTGTGTTCCTAGCTGAGTTGGGATTGTTCCCTTTCGACCTGGAACTCACCTTCACCTTCCTCCCCCTTTGAAGTGTTGGAACCTTTCATACTCATTCCTTGACTCACTGCATCAGTCACACCCTTGCGACTAATAGAGTTATTTTACTTGCATCTTTGTGACATTGCGTCAAGGCATTACCTTACAACCCACTGCTGGGACAAATGGTCTAAGGTCTAATTAGGACTTCTTACTTGGGAGATCCCCTTGACATGTTGGTAGTTCTAGCACCGTTTACAATATACAAAAGTTTTGTATGTACAAGAGTCCATATAAATATATTTCATTATGAAAAGGTGGTTTAAACTAGATTTGAGGTCAACCAAGAAGGTCATGAGATCCATATTTAACATTTTTAGATCTCTTGGTTTTTATCTAAACATGCCTTGTAATATTCAATAACCTTAGCATCATAATTGGATGGATCATGTAATTGGCCTTAGCAATTGTTAATGGAATATAAAATATTATTTATAAATATTGCTAGTGAAAGGTGTGAAGGTTCTTGAGCCTTTCTAAAATATAATATTAGGTTTCTCAATGTCTCATGGTCATTTCCAATTTCATTTTTTCGTCTAGGGGTTTAGGGTTAGGATTGGGTCTTTCTTCATTTAATGATGGTGGACATAGTTTCTATTAAGGTGCAAGTTCATGATAATTCAAGATTTTTATTCTTTGAATAAGAATATGTAAAAGCATGTTAATGTGTCTCATTATATGGCAAAAGCAAAAAAGTACTCAAATGAAAAAAGATAAAAAAAATGAATATAAAAATATCAATTAAATGAGTTGAGTTTCATACTTGTTAATTATAAAAAATAAATTCTAAATTTGTAGCAAAGCTAAGTGACAATAAATTTTGGTAAAAGCTATAGTAAACATATTTAATGGGTTCAAAAAATATAAATAATGTTATAAAAAGTAAATACTAAATTTGTAAATAAGTCAACTGATAGTAAATATTGGTAAAAACTATGGTTAATCACTCACAAAATATAAATAACTTTTTTAAATATGCAGGTCTAAATATGTAAAGTTAAATGAAATGCTAAAA
>APFE030194971.1:90463-105249 GCA_000404065.3 Pinus taeda | reverse complement strand
ATTATCATTTTTACTAGTATTTTAATAATAATTCAAAAATATGCTTACCTTTTATTTTTAAATTTGTTTAGCAATCTTTAGAATGTTTACAACACATCTCATAAAGAAATTGGAATTAAAAAACAAAAATCAATAGAGAAATGGGGGTCGCAATTTTGTCACTACGTAAAAATTTATGTAAAATATTAATAAATATCTTTTAAAGAAAATGAATAAATTAGATAAAAAACATATATTAAATTTTAGAAAAAATAGGACATGAAATTGAATTTAAATTGACATTTTTTGTCTTCTTTTAGCACCACCTAATTCTTTATGATTTTGTAAATTTAGAAGAATTTATGAAATCGTTAAAGAACATCTCAAAGTAAACATAACTCAAACGAATATAAGAGAATATAAAGAGTGAAAATGTCCTCATTAGGTGAATTTTGAGGTAAATTTTTTACCTCAAAATGAAAATTTTATTAAACAATTTAAGAACCAATAGTATTCAAGATAATCACGACATCCCTAGGAGTAAATATTTTTGGAGGGAAAAGAGAAGAACTGCTTTTATTTTATCATATTTTCATCTTAACTTCTTATAGGTTTACTTAAACTTCAAGTGTGAGAAATTATTGGAGGAAAAGAGGAAAACTACTTTTATTTTATCATATTTTCAACTTATCTTCTTATAGGTTTACTCAAACTTCAAGTGTGGGAAATTATTAGATGCAAAATTAGATTTCACATCCAGTGAGTATCAAATTAACGTGCTTTTGAATATAACCACACCATGAAAATTTTGAAAATACATGAAACATGTGTTTATTTAATAAGCACAAATTTCTATGTATTTTCAAATTTTCTTAGTGTGGGTATACTAAAAGGTATCAAAATTTGGTACTCAGTGCATATGGAACTTAATTTGCATCCAACAAATATTTACACTTGAAATTTTGAGGAAACATAAGGAGATAAGTTGAAAATATAATAAAGAAATAATTTTCGTTTTTTGATTAAAAATGTATAGCTCTTAATTTATTATTCTTATATTCTTTTATTATTTTTATTAGGAGGCCCATTTTAGACCTCAAAATTTCCTTATAAGTAATGGGAAAAATTATTAAATCGATCTTAAAATAATGCTTCCTTCACTTAAAATACATTACATGGTTAGCAATAAAAAAATAATAGACCAAAGCAATGCACTTACATTCTTTAAAATACACATGCTTTCTTTAAATATGACTTCGATATCTAATGTGAATTTTCCTTCATGATCTAGAGGACCAAAATCTATAAAAACCCATATAGATGCACATGCATGAGTATGTCCTTGAGCACCCATTAACACTTTTTCAACAACCAACTTTGTGAGAATAAGACCAAGCTACACACAAGTGTTAAGTTTTTAAATATTTTTTCCTCCTTTTAAATTCAATGTTGGTCCCCTTCATGGGTGACACATTTAAAGTTAAGGTGGATTTGCATATCAACTTTGTGCTATAGGCTAAAGAATTATATGTTTTTATCTAGTGAGAAACAATTATATAAATTAAATAAGCAATTATATGTTTTATTTATTAGAAAAAAAAGCTATAAATTAATAACTTTTATATAAAGTAAATAATTTTATAATGGGAAGAGAGAAATTTTATTATTAAGTTTTTTGCTATTTATTATTTTAAATAAATTAGGAAACTTATATATATATATATATATAATATATATAACAACTTATGTTATTAGAATCTTTTAATATCAAAAGAATTATATTATAATTTTATTTATTTATTTTTTTGGCATAATTTTAAGTTATTGAAAATTTTATAAATTTTATTCTATAACTCGAGATCTAAAAAAAAAAAAAATTATCATATCATTTACAAAAATAGCCTAAATTTAAATTATAATAGGAGAATCGAACTAAAAACATTTATCTATTATTAACAAGGGAGCCACTGTCGTGGCGGTAGTCCCTGCCGGGGTCTACCACAACAACATAATACAAACAACTTGACCTCGTGAATCTTGTAGCTGATGGGCACACTGAATTGATTTTTGAGAATTTGTCTCACATCATTTATGGAATACTTAGAAAGATAAGTATAATTATTTCTTGAACATTGTAAAGCGGTTGTATCAATATTCATAATAATAATAATAATTCGTTAATAACTTTTATATAAAACCGGCGCGGTCACTGAATTCGCCCGTTGATAGTTATCTGTAGATATTGCAATGTTTCATCTTGGATGCAGATATAAATGCCAGACGTGCTGTAGTTGAAAATATCTCCATTCAATATACGTTAGAGTTCAGAGCTCAGTTCAGTACGTTAGCCTGAGAAGTTGAATTTCTTATATTATGAGCAAACGATCTCTAATTTAAAATTTAAAGTCATAGTGGATCAGTTTAGGAAGGTGGTGTGTCAAAAAAAAGATTTCAATAATATTTTAGAATTGATTAATCTATTAATTTAGTTACCAAAAAAATATGAAAGTGGTATGTCATTTAAAAAATATTTTAGGAATATTTTAGAATTTATTAATTTATTAATTTAATTAGCAACAAAATTTCGAAAATATTTTAGAATTATTGACCAAGACAAGCAAACCCTCCAAATCTAATTACAAATAGACTGCAAATTAGTTGTCCCTCCAAATCTAATTACAAATAGACTGCAAATCAATTGTCCCTCCAAATCTAATTACAAATAGACTGCAAATGAGTTGTCCATTTCATGTTTCGCTGCATAAGGTTGACATCCATATGTTGAAGTTCTGCGTTTCTATACCCTTTGGGGCCAGAGAAAAGAGATATAATACTAGCACTGAAGTGGAGTAATTCAGGAAGATCTATCAACAGAGCCTTAGCCCTAATAACTTCAATAGATCACTAGAGCGCCTCAAAACCTCCGCTGGTCATGTGCTCTGAGGATTGTATTATATATATATTAATAATATATATATAATATATATATATAATATATATTAATTACAAATATAATAATTTAATATGATACAGAAATACTTATTTATTATTAATAAAAGCTAATTCTAAATATAATAAACCTTACTCTATATTAATAAAAACTTACTATATATAAACATTATATAAAATAATTTGAAAAAACAGCAAGCAACACGTGGCCTTCGTGCTGGTAAGCCATCGCATGAGGCGGACGGGTGCCGCAAGTTCGCAGTTTGTGCATCTGACCAAGCGAGCGGTGGTTCAGTTCTCCCATTAATTAAATAGGTATATATTAAATAAAATAATTCAAAATAAAAATTATAAAACAATTCACAATATAAAATATAAAACAATTAAAAAAAATCTTATTCTTAACCTTTTATTAATGTGTTGTTAATAGAGAAGATGTATAATTTATGAAATTTATTTTAATCTTGAATTTATGAAGTATAAAAAGACATTAAATCTTTAAGATATTTAAAATAAGTTTGTATTTAGAAAACTTTAGCTATTATAAATTTAATCAATTCAGATTAAATTGGACTTATATTGATATTTATTTAAAAAATAAATATGAAAATTTTAAATTTTAAAATAATATCACATCTTTAAATATATATGAAATTTTTTGAATAAATTCATTTTAATTTTGAATTTAAATAAATATGAAAATTTTAAATTTTAAAATAATATCACATCTTTAAATATATATGAACATTTTTTAATAAATTCATTTTAATTTTGAATTAATGAAAAATGAAGAGATTAAATTTCTGAATACACATTTTAAAAGAGATTTTTATCAAAAAAAAAAAAAAAAATAAAAATAATAATAGTACTTTAATACTCATAGAACAAATTAAATTAAAATAAAATGAATTTATATTGATATTTATTTTTCAAGTTAAGGAAAATTTTAAAATAATACAACAATCCAGAACTTTTAGAAAAAATGGAATTATAAAAGACGGATGTGGAGGTTTTTAAGCAAGATGTATGGAATCAGATAAAAGAAGTTGGCACTTGAAATCAGTGGGACATTCCATAAAATCTTAGGTAGTTCTACAGAAATAGTTAGCCATGTTTTATCTAGGCAAGAAAACTCCTTTGATGTACACTCTCAGTGAGCTCAGATACAACTTTATGTTTTAATATATACATATACATTTCTCAATTTTGGCAAAAAGGTAGATATGTCATTTAGAAAGTTTATCTAATAAATTAAATGATAAAAAATTTCGTAGCAAAGTAAAAATGTGAAATTTAAAAAGGTCAAATAATAGAAAATTTTACATTCGAGAGCATATAGGTAAATCTAAATGTTAGTGGGATTGAGGTGCGTGACCGATGGAGGTGCCACGAATTGAGAGGTCGTGGCAAGAGTCGGAAAGCATATGAAGCCATGCGCGGCCACGATACACGTAAAATTGCCAGAGAGGAGGTGTTTCCAGATAGCCATGTACGGTTTTTTGAAGCTAAGTGGAAGGCCGTGATCTCTTTTAATTTTCTGTTTAATGTGTGAGCACAACATAGATACCATATCGTTGGCAATGCAAGCAACGTTACAGTGAGAGAGCAATGTTGTCTTATCAACCGGCCTACTTACACCCTAAAGCCCGATTTGGGATTGGTAAAACATTTGGCACAGGTAATACTTTTAAAGCATTTCACCATTTTTGTTCAGCACTCATCACAAATGAATGCCGTATAATCACATTATGTTGATGAACAAGTCGAAGCAAAGGACGTGAGAGTGACAAGGAGAAGGTGGAGCAATCCAGCTATCCAGATTGAATCGAGTGCCCAAGTTTGATCAACGGAATGAATGAATTCCCCCATCTCTTAACAACAGCGTAAAGCAAGCTAAAGCAAGCCCTTAGAGCGGATTTGAAAAGATCAAGAAATTAGCAGATTTAGCAACTCCCTGGCTTCCAATTCGACATGAGGTTCGCTCTAGAAATTGAAGGTCGGGGTAACGGCAATTGATGAACTCAAGAAGCAAGCAGCTGGTACTGAAGGTGTCTGTGGAGCAGTTTGGGGTAACAGCAATGACATCGCATATAGGTTCCCGACACGGGAGCAGTGCCCGACACGGGACTGCTCGGTTTGGCAACAGGGGGCTCAGGAACTAGTATAAGGTATGCTTCGGCGTAACAACACTTTGATTTCAAGCAAAAATACTAGAATATGGGTAAAGGAACCTGAGCAGTCTGTTTACTTACTTGAGGTGCACTGGAGCTGCTCCACACTCTCTGCTCTGAACTTACTCTGGAGAATTAGCTGCTTGACACTCTCTGCTACAAGCAAATCAAGGTACGGTACTATGATTTCTGAAACTTCTAATTTAGATATCTCTCTAATTTCTAACATCATTGCAAAATCACTTTACAGAGTTCCGTTTCTTGCTAATTATGAGCATCGTGATCTTACATTTTATTCCATTCTTTAAGACACCATACAAAGAACGTTATATAAATTGTATAAATTTATCTAATGTAGTTATATATATATGGAATTTTTAAACCAGCTTCTTTCACACAGGAATCCTCAGTTATAATTTTTCCCATTCTTTACCATTTTCTCTACAGAGATTGAACCTTTGTCATACCTTGTTTTCCAAATTCGACCGGACTTTGCCAGCTGCGACTAATTCGGCATGAAGAGCTGCACATTACGCTGCTCGGCTTCATCATTTCTCTGCTTCTGCATTAAAGCATAGTGACATTACGGTAAAGCTTAAAAAGAAGCACCTAAATTACTACAAATAACCCGAGGTAAAGAGTATTTATGCAGGACCTCTAATTGTACCGACCTGGACGAAAATTTCCAAGTCTCTCCTCGTATTTTTCTCTTTTTCCTGTCAAATAACATAATTAGTGAAATTTGCGTACTTTTCAGGTAAGAGCGTTGGAGCCTCATTTTACTCGAAGTTGTCGAACTTCTGTGATGAGATTTTCGAGCTTGTACTTGAATTTAGAGAATTTAATCCTCTTGTCCAGGTTATCAGGGGAGAATTTACCATCGGTAAGGCCATATTATTACATAATATCTACATGAATTTTGACATAAGAAATATTGCATATGAAAAAAAATGGAAGCAACAATTTAATACCAGAGAAAATTGATATTTTTCATTGAAGAGAAACTAGAAGAACCGCGGGCTCTCTCTCCGGAAAATACAGACATTGGGGATATCTTAACACAAATACAGACGTTTGTTCATCACCTAGGGGTGTCGACACGTGCATTGCATGCATCCAACACTCGATCAATGAGCAGGGTAGTAACGCCACCTTTATTTAGTTAAGGTCACATATTCCAGGTTATTAGCATGGCGAATAGTAACGGAAGGCAGAAATGGTCTATTGCTTCCCTGCCGCCTTTTTAATGACAAACATAAAAAAACATAATGTGAAAACCGTGTTAAGAAAACCACCATTTTAAAAACTTTGCATAAAAAAACTTGTTAAAAACTCATTTACGAAACTTTGGATAAGAAAAGCGTTGCAGGTGTATTTTTCCCTCCGCGAAGTTTCCAATAAGAGGTAAAAAAGAAAACTTTGGATAAATTGTCTAGCACGCTAGATTGCCATCAAAAACTTTAGATAAAATTTGGGAAACATAAAAAATTTTGGTCATTAATTGGATCGATCGCTAATAGTCCAACCAAAAACTAATAACACGTTATACGTATCTTTCAACTTCAAATTAGCGTTTAGTTTTTATCTTTTTCACACCTATATTATGTTCCACGTACTTTTCTCCTTTTAGTCACGAAAAATCAATACCTGAAAAAGGTCAAACATATATGCAAGTTTATTTCTCAATCATTCATAAATATATTTAATTGGACACATGTTAAAAACAACACAAAACTGGATTCCATGTTAACGTCTTAACGCATCATACTTGAAGTGGAATAAATGAAATAATTATTCTGAAATTATTGCAAACTCCAATCGTATTCGCAGGACTTATCACAACGTAGTCTGCTGCCGAATCAATAAAAGAATTCTAATAAACGTTGACCAAACAATTGGGATCAAAATCCCTATAATGGACGAAACAAACAATTGACCAAACAATTGGGATCAAAATCCTTTTAATGGGCGAAACAAATGAACCAGAAAATCATCGGTATCCCGGCCATAGAACTTAGCACAGAGGAAGATCTCTAGGAGGCGCCTCGAGACTCAAAAGTTCGTCAGGTCCATTGTTTACCACAAAAACCGTGGCCAATCCCCATGTTATGTGCACATCCAAGTGGCAGTGCATCAGCCAAGCTCCTGCAATAGACGTTCACGATTACTAATATGCACATAGCATTCAGGACACTTCAGAGTCAGAGACAACAGAAAAAGAAAGTAGAATAATGTGAAACAAATGCTCACCAGGATTGTCAGCAACGAATCTTATTGCAGCCCAGCCATTGACCGGAACATTCACGGTGTTGCGCATTGGAGGATCAACCAGGTTGAATTTCTGAGGATCTGCTTGTGAATTATAATTGCCAAAGCCTGCTCCCACGATGTAAAAGTCATAACCATGGAGATGGATAGGATGGCTTTCACCGGCAAATATATTCGTTCCCTGAAGAATTACTTGCACCGTTGTGTTATACTGAAGGACTTTCACTCTGGTGTCTTTCACTGGGGACCAGAGGGCTCTGCTTATGTTCTGAGCAGTATAATCGAACTGAACGGGAGGGTTATCGGGGAAGTCCGTCGTGAATACTCCTTTCTTGCCAAGTTGTTGAGCTTGAAGGATTGAAAACGACGTTGGCAGCACGAATGATATGTTATTCATACTTGCTGCAAATCTCGATCCATTGGGACCTCCACAAGACTGTCCTGGACAGTTGATCAATCCTAGACCGACAGTGTAGAACAAATTTTCATCCACGGTCTGAGGAACGAAGGCTGGATGGTCTTGTGAGGCCAAGCTTCTGAGACGATCAGCGAAGCTGGTCACAGTCTGCGTGTCGTTATAAAATGGAAGATTAGGCATGAGTGGAGCCGATGTGGTAGAGCCTCCCTGGTATTCTAAAATGGCCGTGGTAGTCGTGTTATCGAAGGGAACTCCCTGTCCACTGGAATATGCACGAGCAGCCATGTAGTATCTGCCTATACCCTGATCGGCAGTGAGAAGTACGTCTGTAGTTTGCCCCGGACCGAGCATAATAACATTGGTCTGCAGAGGCTTAGTATACGAAGCATCCACAGCCACAACGGTCATTGTGTGGCTAGCTACCGAGAAGAATAGGTCAGTATTCATTGCAGCATTGATGATGCGTAGAAAATTGGTTTCCCCAGCCTTCACCGAGGCAACAAAGGTGTCTGCATCCATTATTTGCCATTAGCCGATCATTTTCCAACAGTAAATTCGCAAATAGCCGAGAGATTTTCAATCTAGTAGATGCTTAATTGAACGAGAAGCGTACCTGAAGTGGAACATGGGTATAGGGCTCCTGGTTGTCCATTGATAGTAAAAGCATCCGAAACGTTTGGGGCAGCTCCTGTTCTCGTAGCTTGGTTCACAACGTCGATAGGATTCGTATTCCACCATTCTCCTGTGAATGCAAACGGGGTTTAAATATTTCCATTCCATTAGGACTTGAAAGTGAATCAAGCAACAGACAAAACTGTTCAAAGAACATAGAAAATATAATAGTTGTAACGTACCTAGAACAATAGGAATCTCGCGATCGGGCCAGGTAAATGGATAATTGGTTCCCGGCCTTGGATAGATGATCAAGGCTCCATAGACAGTAGCTCGAAGCCATGAACTGTGTGCATGCCACCAGAGGGTACCCTCTTGATCAGAGATGGTGAATCTATACGTGTAACTCCCTCCTGGGCGAATGGGGCATTGGGTTACAAATTCAGGCCCATCAGCCCACCCTGTGCGGAATTGGCGAATTCCATGCCTGCATGCATCCAAAAACAATATGCACTACTAAAATAATGTTTACTTTGACATTTATCAAGATTCAATTGCTTTAATATCAATCAAATGATTCAGCAGAATTCGAGACGCACCAGTGAATAGTAGCATTATATTGCGCTTTGTTGTAGACTTTGACTATAAGGGTGTCTCCGTTAGTAACATGGAGCGTTGGACCTGGGAACTGTCCGTTCACAGTGATTATATTATGCGTTCCACAAAGCTTGTTGACAGTCGTAGAATGAAGCTGAATTTTCAAAGAAAGTAGGTGAGTATTAGGTTAATAATATGATATGAATCATGACATTGAAGGCATGTTAATCAATTACTAAACCAAAAAGAGATTACAATACTTAAAATAAATGATAAGGACAAAACTTTGCAATTAATAGAGAAAGAAAAGATATTGAAGTTACGAAAACGTACTACGAATGTGTGTCTCTGTATCATAGCCGAGGCCATGGCTGTCAAGAAGGTCAGACATACGACCATCTGAACAAATCTGGCTGCAAATTGTCGTGCGAAAACATGTTGATTAAACGCCTCCATGGCAGATAGATTTTGCTAGGTAACTCTATCCAATACCAGAAAATGTTGTGAGCTCTATATATCCTATTATGTGCAAGAGCACATTTTCAGTGCAAAGCTACTAATCCCTTATGCTGCACCTTTTCGGCTTTGAGCTTCAAGCTGCACAAAGCACCAATCCCGACTGATCGAGAGAAGACAAATAAACAACATAGAAGACATGGATTACAAAAGAACCGTGATGAAGTATTTATAAATGTAAATTATGAAGTGACAATTCGTCACTCTCTAATCTATGTTGAAGTGGTAAGAGGTTGTTGAAGTTAAGCTCTGCCTAATCTATGTTGAATGGGTAAAAAGGTTGTTGAAGTTCGGCTCAGTCTAATCTATGTTGAAGTGCTAAAAGGTTAATGAAGTTGGTGAAATGAGTATACGTGTATCCCACTCAGCAGGAAGGTACACAGAGGCAGTTGAACGGCACCAAGACAGCTGGCTCCTCGATCACCTAATGTCTGCGCCCCTACCAAAACAATATTAGGTCCTGCTCTCGTGTCGAGTCAAACACTACACAATTGTTCTATTCAGCGAATCAGCGCCATTAACTATCTGATGCCGCGGCGTCCAGGAAAGACTTATTCAATCCTGCTCTGTTGTCGAGTCAATTGCCAGATGGTTATTGATTTCAGCACCGTTAAATAAATCTCATTGGCTGTCATGCATGACAAAGATTCTTCCTTTTCAGACCCAGCACACAGTATTCGGAAAGGTAACGTCGAAACTTTCAAATCAGGAAAAAATTTAATAATTCCAATTTCCGACCATCATCTGTGCTTACGCAATTTAAACGGCTAGAGGTGACGATGAAAGTGAAAGTTCCGAGTTGAACGAATAGACGAGGTCTGAATGGACGATACATTGGTTCGTCGGCGCTTACGCAACATAACCATTGATCTTGCGTCGGCGTGGAGGCTGTCTTTTGACTTTGATGTGGAACGCGGGATAGTTGCTGTTCCTTCCCAGACAACACGCTTTCAGTTATTGCGTCGTGGAACACGACAGTTGCAAAAGTCGATCCTCCAACCCACCTACCTATAAGATATCAATTTACATTTCTTCATTCCAGAACAATAAAGTCATATTTGAAAATCTTTACGCTGATCTTTACATTAAAATTTTATTTTAATCAAAAGTCATTACCCACAATCTTATTTTCTACTTCAAATTTTGTATTTTAACAAAAAGCATTCAACGATCATCTCATTTATCCAATTTAAAAATTGCATTTTAATCCAAAAAAATCAACGACACCTTATTTTTCGCAGCAGTCTTTAAGGCGACTTTTTGAAAGTTTTTCCGGTGGATTTTTCCGGTCAAAATCCGGCAGCAATTCATTGGAATCCTAAGTTTGATAGCTAGTTTCTGCACAATCAATAGCTCCCATGGGTTTTTCAGGGCGTTGAATCCAAATATGCAGTTAAAAAACCATTTTAACTACTAAAAATCAAGATTTAACCTCATTTCTTCCGCCGGATTCCGTCACCGGAATCTCCAAAAAGTCACATTATAGACAACTCCTTATTTTTCTGTTTAAAATATATTAAAATAAGACAGGTTGAACCCAAAAAAATTGAAGCCATGGTGCGGGGAAATCCATGGTGGTTTTGACGTCGCTGTACAACAGTTGCACGGCAGTTGAAATTATATTTCAACATGCACTTTAAAAATTGTATTTTAATCCAAAAAATCAAGGACACCTTATTTTTCTGTTTAAAATATATTAAAATAACACAGGTTGAACCCAAAAAAAATTGAAGCCGCCGTTGATATTTTTAATATTACTTCTCTAGGAAGACATGAGGAAAGATGGAGCTCCAATAGTGAAATAAATATTAATATATAAACCTTGCATTCATAGCACTCTGATATGTTTTATTATTGGTCCTCGGCGAGGAATATATAAATAGGCTTTCGTATTACTTTGAAATTTATAGGTTTTAAAACTAATGATCCCCACGCCTTTATGTCTTCGAATGCATAAACACATTTTATGCTTTTTAGTCCGTCTCCCGAGGGAAGGCATACCATAGGTTCATTAATCCCTCCGTAAATAAAATGCCCAACTTTTGTGAATAATGTTTAGGTTTTACTTACATGACGTTGAAATTGTTAAGTAGGTTGAGGCTCGAGAGGGTTGCTACTATTTTTAAATTACAAACGTTTTTACGGACACTCGTTCATGATTTTATTATTTTTATTATATATATATAAATAAATAAATAAATAAATAAGAGAGTATGTATATTAAAAGGGTGTAAAGACATGTTGATACAAGGGTAGATGAATGTAGTGTGACATAGTAGTAACACTGTAGGAAATAAGAATGTGGATTTAGAAGACATGAGGAATTAAGAGGCTAAAGTATTGGTAAAGTAGAGCTTTCCAAATGGGTAAAAGTGCATTATAGAATCTGCAATATATAAGATTTCTATCACTGAACTCATAACTAAACTACAAACAATATTCAAGAAGACATCACTGTAATATTCTACTATCTTCTTTGAACAACATCCTGGAGATTATGATGATAAGTTGTTTGGATTGGGGGAGAAAAAATAATAGTTGAGAAACATGCATTTCATGGGGTGCTCAAAAACCTAAATTATTTGAAATGGTGCCCTCTGCTGCGATTTAAGGAATCCCTTAGTATTTTATCATGTTGTGATTTTGGATGGCCAACAGGTAGATTAGATGCTCCTATTTTTGTTTCAAAGCTTAGTAAAGTAACCCTGGAAGACTAGTCAAGGACAATTTTTTCAAACAAAACATGGAAATTTTGAAAATTTGATGCCTAACATGGAAATTTTGAAAACTTGATGTCTAACATGGAAATTTTTTCAAACAAAACATGGTAAAGGCTTATAAGCATTTGTAGATGCATTAGTTATTTAAGGGTATAGACAACAAACAAAAGCAAATTGATGTCATTTGTTGTGTAATTTTTTTTATAAATTATTTTAATGCAAAATAGAAATTTTACTGTTTTAACTAAACGCTCACTAAATCTTAACTTTGTGAATTCAACTATAAAATTCTCCCTACTTAAAATTTTTAGCAATTTTATTTGTTTTAATATTTTGAGAATTTCTTTTAATACTATAAAGAAGAAACCTAAATTCAAAGGTCGAAAAAGATCTAAACTATTATAATATTCCTTACAAAATGGAACATGACAAATCATAATTTAAAAAAAAAACAAAAACAAAATTTGTATGCATGAGCATGAAGAGAATTTTTATACTTCTAGTATCAATTACTCTTTGCATAAAACACAAGTACTAAACAACAACACTAAATATTATATTGGTTTCATAACAACAATCCTTTATAAATTGAAGTAATATATTAATGAAGGGTACTGATCTACTTTCCAACTTTTTCTAATATAATGAGACTTTGCATGAATTAGAGTGTTTTTTTCTAACAAAATTATTATTCCCATCTTTTTGTATTTAACAGCGTGCGCAACCAAATTGTGTATCTTTTCCTTCAAATAACAAGATCTACAAACATTAAACTGAAATCCATCATCTATCGGTGCTTGTATGCCATTTTCCATCCCAGATATGATCTTCATTGGTAGTGTGAGGGAAAGTTTTTCTTCAACTTTAATGATTCTTTCTTTTGGGAAGTAATCTTAATGCACAAATTTACATCGAACATATTTATAACCCCACTTAAATGCCGCCTAATGCATTGAATCCCCTGATTTTTCCTTTCTATGATAATGGCAAACACGACCTTTTCACCCAATGGTTGATTTTATAAGGTTCCACATTATCCTTTCAAAAGCATTTTGGCTATTAGGCGTTATTTTGGTGGGGGTACTTTTCATTCATATGGGATTTCGGGAATGAAATTAAATAATAAATGTAAAAAATAAAATAAATGAATATAATGATAAGTATAAATTTAAAATTTGAATATGAATAGTAATAATTATTATTTATTATAAATTAAAAGGAAGTTTCATGTTTTAAAATTTTTAATGGTCTAATTTAATAAATATAATAACGCTGATTTAGATTTGATTATTTTATATGGATTAATTTCATATTGAGTTGTTTTAGGGATAAAATTTGTGTTCATTTATATGGATGGTGTTTTTATGTTTTTATTTTTTTCACCCATTGGATGGTGTTTTTATGTTTTTAATTTTTTTCGCCAATTTAAACAAATTTAGTAAGTAATTGATTTGGAATTTTACAGAAAATCAATTTACAAAATCTAAAAGTTTAGAATATCACATGATTTGTTGTGAAAAACTACTCTAATGGAATATCCACATTTGTTTATAGTTTAGATATAAATCCACATTTAAGTATGTTAGCATGGATATGATCTACTATGTTATGAAACCAGCTCAAAAAAAGATAGAATGGATAGATCAATGCCTTAGAATTCAGCCTCTTTTAGGGGGCAACCTCCTTTACATTACATAAATGAACAATTTTTGGATGATTCAAATGACAAAACCTCATTTCTATATATAGGAGTCTAAGAAGTCACAATATAACCCAGCCAATCTAACAATATTAATATAAAGTCACAAAAATAACAATAAAGGGATTCTATGGGGCATAGTAATAACAATATGGGGACAATAGGGGCACAACAATATTAATAAAGAATACAACTACAATAGTAATGGGGTAATTACTAGTATTATAGAGACCTAACATGTCCCTTTCCTTTAAAAAAGTGTTGTCCTCAATGTTTGAGTAGTTATGGATGCTTCTGTATAAAATTTTAATCCTCCCATGTGGAATTTTCAGCGGATAAGTTCTTCCACTTCATAAGATACTCTGAAATTGATCGATTTCGTAGCTGTCCAGTTCATGTTTCTGTGATTGCTTCAGATTCCAATATAATTTTTCCTTCCTCGTCAAGTTCTGGCAATATTGTTTGAACTGGGAGCTTGCCACCTATAACCTTCTTTAAACATAAAACATGGAAAACTGGGTGCAATCGAGAAGTTGCAGGAAGCTCCAATTTGTATGCCATAGTACCAATCTTTTGCAACACTTTGTACAGACCGTAATACTTTGGTGATAATTTATTATCCTTCTTATCTTGCTTGAGGGACATTTGCTTATATGGTTGTAGCCGTAGGAATACCCAATCACCTATATCAAAACTTCTTTCACTGCGATGTTGATATGCCTGTTGTTTCATTCTATTATGTGCCAACATGACGTTATCCTTTAAGAGTTGGAGGACTTGTTGTTGATGTTCGATGTGATGTTCCACTGCCTGAACCTTAGAATTTTCTCTTAAATATGATGTGATGGATGGTGGTT
>APFE030194971.1:60818-87065 GCA_000404065.3 Pinus taeda | reverse complement strand
CAATGCATTACAAGATATGGTCGGATTCATTTGTTCTTCATCTAGGCTTTGTTCCTAGAGTATATCCTCTTCTTTTGACCTTTCTTGCTCCTTTTCTTCTTCCTCTTCACAATATACGTAGAATAATTTCTTCTCAGCACACTGATGACCTTTAGTGTATTTGCTATAACAACTATAACAAAGCCCTTTTGCTCTTTTCTCTTCCAATTGTTGTGGTGTCAACCTTATAGGTTGTGGAAGACTAGCAGCAACAACGCTTCCGTCTTTATAGATGTGAGTGGTATGCTTCCTGGTTGCCATAATTTTGCTTTCCATTTTTCTTGCTAACCTAAATGCCTTCTCTAATGAATCAGGTTCCCAAAGGCGAACATCATGTTGGATATAATCCTTTAAAGACCCTATGAACACATCAATCCTATGCTCCTCTGGAATATCTTTTACCCTTATGTTCAATTTTTGGAACTCCTCAATGTGCTCCATTATTGAACCCTTTTGTTTGAGACTTATTAATTGGCTAAAAAAAGTGTTTCTTTTTGTATCCTCATAATGTGCTTTCAATTCTTCCGTAAAAATTGCTCAAGTGATAATTTGTTTATGAGAGCAAAGCCATCGATACCATACAAACTGATTTGGTTCCAAATGTAAAGTTGCAATACATACCTTTTGTGTGTTTTGCGCATTATTGAGATCGAAAAATTGCTCCATTTGTAATATCCATGTTGCGGGATCCTTGCCATCAAACTTCCTCATATCGCTTTTTGGAATATGGTGGATCTTCGGTCCAACATTAGAGTCTATGAAATCATTATTAACATTTATTTTGTTCTCATCATGAGTTTCCTTTACTACCCTTTCACCATTAGTAAGCATTTCTTGTAGAAACTTTGTCAAATCTATCTTCAAATCTATCTTCAAATCTTCCATGCCTGTCTTCAAATCTATCTTCAAATCATCCATCTTAGCTTCCATGCCATTCATCTTAGCTTCCATTCCCTTTATCTTAGATTCCACACCATTTACCTTAGATTCCACACCATTTATCTTAGCTTCTATTAGCTTTTGTGAGAGTGACATTTGTTAGACTTGGTCTTGCAATTTTGATATATCATGTGGCATTTCTTCCTCTTCTTCATGAGTCATGCTAGTCCTTTCAGCTTGCTTACTAGGTGTTTTCATTTTCTTTCCTCAGGGCATCAGTTACCGATAATAATGCTCTATTATACCCTTTGAATTCTTCAAAATAAATTTTCAAACCCAGCTTAAGAAAAAATTTAAAAAAAATCTACACACCTTTTTTCACTTTGTAGGAGCTCGATATTGCCTTTGATTTATCTCTGTAATTTCGGATCATCCAATTCTGAAATTATGACCTGCAGTAGCCCTCTGTGTCCTCTTTCCAATGCCACCAATCTGATCCAAATTGGATTCTCCAAGGAAGAGTTATGCCAAATCTCCCACAGTGACCTGATTATAGACTAGTTCAGTACAACGAACTTGTACGACGTGCCATGAGTCACTGTTTTGACCTTTTTCTTTGAAAAATATATACAAGAAACTACAGTCCATCCTATTTTTGTAACTTCTTATGAAATTTCAATATGATGCTCAGAGACAAGGTTATGACAATTTTCTCTAGGTCACCTGTTTGGAATGTAATTCAAGAGTCTACAAAAGACCAACTTCCTCATATCTTATCTCCATAAATATAGTGCGAAAATCTCTGAAATTCAGACCTGAGGTTTAGTGCGATTTATTATCAAATGGGTTTTTTTTAGCTTCTGAAACATCGCAGAAAAAAATTTATAGCGAAAATGCCATGATCACCTATTTGAAGCAGCAAACCCTAGAATCCAAAGCTTTGATACCAAATGTTTTGAAACTAGCTCAAAAAAAGATAGAATGGATAGATCAACGCCTTAGAATTCAACCTCTTCGAGGGGGTGACCTCCTTTACATTACATAAATGAACAATTCTTGGATGATTCAAATGACAAAACCTCCTTTCTATATATAGGAGTCTAAGAAGTCACAATATAACCTAGCCGACCTACAATAGTAATATAAAGCCACAAAAATAACAATAGAGGGATTCTATGGGGCATAGTAATAACAATATGGGGACAAGGGGCACAACAATATTAATAAGTGATACAACTACAATAGTAATGGGGTAATCACTAGTATTATAGGGACTTAACATACTACATTACATGGATCCAATATATACATTTTCATGGGCATGGTCTTGCGTATCATTTCATGCATCTATAGTGTATTTTTTTGGCATCTATTCTTTTTCATACATTTGGGCATGGGTTCTCCTACCATGGTTTGATCTACATAGATGAATGGTTAATGTCAATTTGTAGGTACTTGATGGTTCCTTGATCCATGATCTCCTTCCCTAAGCCATACTGTCATATATTTAATATATTTTGATCATCAATTCCTCTTTTGACCTCCTACATTGGGGGAAATGGTTATACCTATATTTACCACCATAGACCTTTCAAGGATGTTATTACATGCTATGAGGATAAAATTACATAATTGAGAAAAAACAACATAATTATTTCATCACAATTATAATTATGAAATATTGAATATTTTATAATCAAGGAGAAACTAATAATTGAGCATAAATTAATAATGGTCTAGAAAAGGCTCATAATTAGATGAAACATTTTCTTATTTGAGTGTGAAATTTATAGATGATTCGTAATTTCTTTGGTTGCATTCCATGGATCATACCTAGGACTTGTAATTAATTTTTTAATATGATATGAACCTATTTATAAACTCCTTAATTCCTTACTTGGATAGGTCAAATATAGGGAATGTGAACTATTTAACAATATAAGAGCCATCATGTAGTGAAACCAACTAAGAGTCTTTGGTCATTATCTTGCTGTCTAGTATTGGCTGTTTGACATCAACACAAGTGTGGTTATAAGCATTTGTTAGAGACTCGATTGTCTTCTTGTAATGATATGGTTAAGAGGCTCATTGGTTCAAAAAAATCATTTGTGGACAACGAGGAGTTCAAGGACCTATAACAAGGATTACAACAATAATGGCTCAAGGAAATCATTCCACATGTCATAGTTTGTTTAGTTTAATACAAACCTACATCCTTTTTCACATCAAAATTATTTGTTAGTCATTGCCAAACAACTTTGACTGGATTTTTGTGGATTGTAGTATTACTTGATAAATAAGATGAATTTACTTTTGCATAATTTAGGTTTATTGCTATAGGATTTCAAAAATATTTGTTAATTTTCTATGTGTATATAAGGAGGTGATGAAGCTTTTTAGGAGCTAGAGCTCAATAGAATTCCTTGAACAATAGATTGTAGAACATTTAGGTTAAAGGTGAGTTACTATTTCTTTCTTTCCTTTACATCATATGTTTGTATAAATTAGATCTAGGAGGAAAAACAAGTGATATATCCTATAATATATATATGGATTTGATAATATCATTCAAAGGATTTATATATCCATATAAGAAATTGTATACAACATCTTTGCATGAAATTTTCTTATATAGGGGACTCCATTAGCCTATAAAAATTATTCCAAAAAAATAGCATCAATGATAATCACATGAAATAGGATTACAATGTCTATTTGAATCTTCTCACCTTGCTTGGTTATAGTCTACTTTATGCCTTGAAGGTCCAATCACTCTACCACTGTCATCTAAAGATTTTTTCAATGAGCTAAAAAAATGAACATGTGTAACAACCCTGGTGAAATTATCCCCTAATCCTAAATCATTGTAATCACACAAAGTATGGGAGATGGGACATGGATTCTAGTTTTCTTGAGGAGGAGATCACTTAAGAAAATGAGTGAATAATTAAATTCATTAGCCATGGTTTTCTGAGCCAATTAAATAAGTTGTATGAGAATTAAATCTAACTACTAAGACACGAACTCGCCTAGATCTCCTTAGCCTCTAATAACAAGCGAATAGGACAAAACTTAATGGAGCTAGCATGGTCCTACTATCCAAGAGGAGTGGGATGCATGGAGTCTGGGAAAGAAGGAATGCTTACGTTAGTTAGGGGACACGAGCTAAGGAGATATGAAAACTCTCAAAGAGGAACATGGGGAGGAGAATTTTTAATTCACCTATAGACTATGAGAACATAGGAAAACCATAGGAGGAAGAACGTTGTGAAGATATCTAGGTAAATAAACAAAGAAAAGAAAAAAATCTACTAGTTGGAGAACCTCGGTGAAAAGGCTTGCTGGGAAGAAATTATAGAGAGCAACAATTGACTAAAGTTTGAAGGAATCCACCATAAGCTTGAGGATTGAAGAACCTATTGCATTGGGGAAGAAACACTTAGGTGTTTCTAATACTGAGGAACCACCATGAGTTTCCTTGGTGCTGAAACTCAGGTTTTTGTCTCGCTGATGAATCCACAAATGAAATTTAGTACGAATTCTCATCTTGTGACAATGATCTGATAATTATTTATTGTATGGTATCCTCATAAAGATGTTAATCATGGTTATAATTTTGGAATACTAAGAAGAAATATGTGTAGTTGGTGGATGAAAGTGTTGTGTCCTTATACCATCCTATTCAATTGAAAGCATGGTTTGGTTTCCTTTCCAAAAAGAAATCTACCTCAAGCACTAGAATCTTTCTCGAGGGTGTTAACTGCAAGAAATACCTGGTTGTGTCTTTGCTATGGGTGGGTGTAGAGTGATAGTAATAAATCTAGTTGCCCAAAAATATTCATAAAACAAGTTTTGCTAATGTATTCTCTATGTTAATGAATGGGCCTTGTATTTAAGGTTGAAGTGATTTTGTTAATACATGAGATATGGTAATTTAATTCATACTTACAGGATTGACCAACTTGATGTGTTCTTGTTTTAAGGGCATTATGATAGTGTGAGAGCATAATAGATAAGCATACAATTATTTAGAATGCACATTCTTCTTCTTTATTGCAATATGCTAGCTAAGACGATATCAAGCTTGCTTTTCATTATTGTGTTGAAACATGTGGCAATATGGATAATTTCCTCTTTTATCCTCATTGGCATATTGTTTGTATGAGGGTCTTCTCAAAGTCTTTAGTGATGCATGCCCTAATGTTGGGGTTTTACATCCATTTTATCAAGGGATTAGTCTAATAAATTTATATTATATGTTGTGTGAGGCACGACCTTATGAGATTGAATTAATTGAATTTAAAGTTTTGTATTCCATATAAAGATGTATCCTTACTATGCACTTGTTAAGGTTGAAGTGTCAAGGATGAATGTGCTTTCTCTGTATGGATATGGAATGGGAAAAATCCCTGCTTGAGTGACTAGTTTAGTCATGTTGATTAGTTTGATTGGTATTCCATAATAAGTATTCATGTATTAGGCAATTTTGTTATTATGTTTCTTAGAGTTCCCATCCAACACATGAGGTGTTGCATGCTTGTGTTACTGTGGGTTAAGCAATGGTGCTTAAGGTCCATTATTGTTAATTAGACTTAATGGGAGAATCCCTTGTTTCCTTCAGTATTTTTTATTCCTTTGCAACATTTTGAGCATCACATGCTTTACGGCTGTCACTGTAATCTTGTCATGTAGGTTGGAACTTCAAGAGGAGCCTTAGGATCTCTGGACTGAGATCGAATTGTTCTAGATAAGCAATTGAGGAGGAAAGGAGACAACAAGTCTTGAAGGGATGAATGTCAAGTCCCTATTTCAAATTTTGTGTTTGCTTCTATTAAGGACCTAAAGGAGTAGAACTAGATGTAAGCTTAGAAGGGATATCATTGGTGTGTGCTTAATATATCCTAAATAGTGATTTTTAAGCGTTGGTGTGAGTTTGAGTATTTTCATAACAACCGTGGTAGAATGGTGGTTGTGAACCTTCACAAATGTTTTAGGAAAAAACCTTATCTCATTCCTCTAACCTCAAAACCTTATACATAGTCACATCAAGATTTATCAACCTGAATAATGGATGACTTCAAGACCATATTAATAGCCATAAGACCACATGCATCACTTAATACAAGGATAGTGTACTGAGAAACTAATATTAAGTGGTAAAGGTGATCAACAATTGGGCAAGGGCCTGGGATAATGTATGAACAAAGGGGATGCATCTACAAAGCCAACAAAAAGTCATGCAAGAGGAAGATTCAGGTTGACAAGGACCGAAATGATTTGGCAAAGCTATCAGCTTAAGGTTGGTGATGAAATAATCACAAGAAGTTGTATGTTGAGCAATGTGGCCCCATGTTATGCCTAAGCCCAGAGGTTATTCCCCATAAGTGTGAAGAAGAGTACATAATATACTGAGCAAGATGATATAAGATCAGGATGTCGTGGGAGACATGCATGCCCAACAACATAGCCAATGGTGCATATCTATGAGCCCTGTGATGGTTCAACCTAGAGGGTCAACCCTAGAACAATTGTGAAATTGTAAAAAGGGAGAAGAGTCCGGTAACAACTCTTAGGAGATGGGAAATGTTACCAACAATTAACATCCTGACAAGTGGTTGGTATATATATATATATATATATATATATAATATATATATATATATCCCAAGTGGGTGTAGCCACATGGGTATAATAATGGTGTCGCACTGAATTCGTTCGTAACTTCAATGTTCACATCTCTTGATCCAAAGGTCATATTGATATAAATTTTTATATCCTGAAATTGTCTTGACAAGACAAACACAATGGCGATGTCAAACTCAAGCATTAAGTGAGTTGAAAAGATAAAAAAATTAAATATAATTTCCATAACAACACCCTTGATATTGGGTCAACATAGTGTCCACCCTCTCTTAATCGGTGTTATGGTAAAGATTAGGAGGGCGATGAGGTTGTTACATAGTTGTATCTAAGTATCCAAGTTCAACCCTTGGATTGGATGGCCTCTATCATGGGAAAGTGACAACGAAATTCTTGCAAGAAGTCCTTATAGTGGTTTTTCTATTTATTTAAACAAATGTTTAGGTGTTAAAAGAAAGTCTATGAATATTTGACTAACGTAATTGCTTTGTGATCTTCCTATACTAATATTTGACATGTTTCATTATGATTGATGAGATAATGGTAGTGTTGACAAATGTATATTTTATGGACTATGCAATATTGCGTATTAATAATTTGTTGGTTGATTGGCATTAGTATACTAATATGGACTGTTTGTTTCAACCAAGGTTTGCCATAACAGTTATGCAAAAGAAAGATCGTGGAGGTGATTTCTTGTTAATTATATTATTATTATGTTTCCAAAAATTATGTGTGAATGGAAACACATAACATAAAATAACATAAAATGAAGGCCACCCAAAACAACAAAGGGTGGTGTGACATAAGTCCTGATAACCAAGAAATTAAGAACAAGATGGTAGGATATAGTTATGATCACATGAAACACAGGAAAAAAGAAATATTAGCTAGCCAAAGGGGAAGGGAAGACTCTCCTGAATTAATGGATACTTTGAGGAGCCTAAGGGGCCAGATTAGGGGTTGCAAGGCATATAATGGAAGGATGGTAAGGGCTCATGGAAATTACATTGAGGTAAATGTAGTCATGCTGCAAAGTGTCTCAAACTTGCAAACGCAAAGGAAATATGAGTTGGGGGATAGCCATAAAGACATGCAGAGCCCCTTGAAATAAGAAGAGATTACAAATGGGTCAGATGGTAGCAAGTCCAAGAAAAGGAACAGAAGGGAACGTGAGGACACCATGAGAGGGAATGCACCATTGAGAACGCAAGAAAGACAAGCACTTATGGGCATCATTTCAGTAGAAATTCTACCTCTAATAACAGAAGAAACCATCGCCACCATCATTCTCATATTCATCATGAGGGAAGAGGAGAAAGGGGCTATATGGTAGAAGAGTTTAAGAAGGAAAAACCACCCACATTTGATGGAGATATGAGGAAATATGAAGATGCAAAAGATTGGCTACTTGAAATGAGGAAGTTCTTCAGAATCCATAACTATTCTAAAAACATGAAGTTAAATATATCCACCTATAGTTTGGAGGAGAAAACATAAATATGGTGGGAATATTTGAATAATGTCAAGGGAATGATATAAGAGGAGCTGACTTGGAGATAATTTGAAGGAATCTCTAGAAGAAAAATATTTATCAGACAACTACCACAACAACAAAGAAGAGGAATCTTATCAGCTAAAAATGGGACAATGTAAGATGAATAATTTGTCACCAAGTTCATGGAGCTTCTAATATATGTGTTGTATCTTAAAGATGAGAAGGAAAAAGTTCAAAGGTTTATTAGTGGGTCACCTCTATGATTCAGGGATCAAATTGAAATTTTGGAATCTTAGACATTAGACAATGCCATCAACAAAATAAAACATTATTATGAGGAGTCAAAACTTAGACCATATATTAAGGATGATTTGAAGGTAAGGGGAAGCTTCAGGCTTGCAAAAAAAAGTGTGGATATTTGAAATAACAACCGAAAGAGAAGGAATTTTTTTTTTCCACCAATAGAGATGAGGTTCATCAGGGGTTAAAAATTGCTAGTAACGTCTGACTTGCTTAGGTGGCAAGAGAAGATCCCAAAAATTATGGGAAAAGACCCTTCAGGTGATGGACTTGTGGGGAGAATCACCTGAGAAAGGATTTCCCACAATGCAAGAATGATGGCTAAAGGTTGTATTGTGTCTAGGGAGCCATGGATGTTCAGGACATTACTCTAAATGTGTTTTGAGTCTACACGATTGTGGAATATAGGTAAGATGGTCATAAATCCTCAACCAGCAAGAGGGATGGTGAAAAGTGACATTATTTTTATCCCATCACCATTGGAAGTGATGTAAATAAAATTTAAAGAATTGTGGAAATTTCAAATTAGATTTTTGGGGACTGGGTTGTTCTAACTGTTTAACATTCCTATGCATCTGGTGATTTCAGACTATTTTAATTGTGTGATTTATAAATTATTTATATTTATTTGTTCTCATGTTCAGTCGATATTTTTTTATTTATTTCTAGTTGATACATGGTCATGTTGCATTATTTATGTTTTGTATTTTTTTAGAAACTACGATGAATTTTTTATTTCTAGTTTTTCCTTTTTTCTTTTTATGTCCTGGGTCTTAGGGAAAGTTGTGAGAGTGGAAGTAAACAATTCCAGGGAGGCCATGGGGATGGCACATGTTTTCATTAGGGTCCATTCTTGTAAAAGGATGGATGATCAAACTCACAAGCCACATTGAAGGGATTTAGCTTTGTGAAGGTATGGTTACTTTCACTACAATATTTCCTATATGAATCGCATGAGAATTCTTATATTGTGATGTAGGAAGATTGGGGAAGTGAGCTTGGTTGGAAAAGGAATAAAGATAGCAAGATGATATCAAAGTGCACAACAAAGTAGTATAGGATTACAAGAGACCCGCTGAAAGATGACCAATATACTAAATCCTATAACATTTTAGTTGTTATGTAAGAAAATGTGTCTACAAGTTGAATGTGAATGAACCACAATTATAAATCTCACTATCATTATGCTTGAGTTAATCATGTTTTGTTTTGTTTTGGGATCATAACACCCAGGAAAATGTTTCCGTGAGGGGGAGGGCTTTATAATAGCTTATTGACATGCCAATTTTTTGCTATACCAACAATGGGGAACTAACCTGATCACAAACCCCAATTAGGCCTACTTTTGTTTGGGATGGCTAGTTCCAACGGGTTTTAAGGGACCCCGTGAACTGTAATAGGTGTTGAGAGATTTCTTTTGGGAATATGACTTCAATTAAATCAACAAAATAAAATAGCTAACCACTATGTATGAAATCCTATCTACACTACTTCTAACTACCCTAATCTAGTCCTAATTATCCTAATATATCTCGTAGGAGCAAAACAAATGGAGGTTAAACACCATATATAAATCCGAAGTCCAAATGAATCAATTACTAGTCCACTTAAGAACAAGTTTGTATTAAATCCTAATCACAATGCCATTACTTATACAGGAATATACATTCCTTTCCATACAAATAACCCTTGCAAATGATGTTTAACAAGTCTGGAATCAACAACCTTCCATGAATTATTAATGCTATTGAATCACATTCAAATAACTAGGAATAATCATGAGCATTTAGTTATCAATGTGCACAAAGCAAATCGCATTTGTCCTCATACTAGCAAAAACACACTGATTCTAAACATATCAGATAAAGGGGAAACTAATTGGTAGCAACAAGCTCCTTCTCGAACCAAACAATTCTTTATTCACAATAAATCAAAACTGTTTTCTCCAAACAAAAAGCCCTTCTCTCCTATCTGGAGGTAGTATTTATGCCTCAGCTCCCCTAACCTTTTGTCTTCCCCTATTCTTTTCAATATATTGATTAGAATACATAGAGGTAGAGCCATCAGTGTCCTTGTTGACACATAGAAGGAGTCTTCGATCACTGGAACGCTTCATTTCTTGGGGAAATGAGTAGGTGTTGATTAGAAGAGGATAATTGTGTGTCATCTCTTCATGATGAGATCTAGGATAGTTTCACTTTCGAAATACATAAGAAACACTTGGAAACCGACTAAGAATGCCAAAAGTCTAGCTCTTTCAATAGAACACGTCCGCATATAAGGGTTCTTCGGATTCGCTTATGCATCTGCTACTCCTTGCCTGTAGAAATAATAGACACTAGTCATGCTTATAAAAATACAACATAAATGCTTTAAAACATAAGTCTTGCCTCTATTGAACGTTTATTACATCAAATGTGAAAGTATCAGTCCCTGATTTTTAAATTTATCCATAGGTTAAGTCCCACAAGCAAAACTCGATTTATATTGAAAATCATCGTAAAACACAAAACTGTATGGTATTTTGGAAGGGGTCATAAGTGGTAACTAGTATCGTGAGGATGGCCCCGATTCCATTCGTCAAACAACACGTGGCAGCTAGGAGGAAAGAGGATACCGCTTTTTGGGTGGGTATTCCTCGAGCAACTAGCTCACCCGAAATCTATGTGGAGTGTTGGATCCACGAGGGGTAGATCAATGGTGGAGGATCGGAGTAGGCAGACCCGAAATATATGTAAATGGAACTTAATAGCCCTGGCGGGTCTGCAATATATGATTTCCCTTTGAAACGCCCCAACTTCAATGTTTTTTGAAAACATAAGAATATATGGGAAAACCCCAGGTCTGGCCATTAGGCCGGGCTTGAAAATTTATATGCCCAACTTTATAAACATCGGCGAGTCCGAGTGGTTATGGTGCACCCATATATATAATCTCGGACCCCGCCAATAAGAAGATAAGCGATGGGTCTCGAACCCGACGTGTAGTATATCTATATATATCTATTATATATAATATATATATATATATATATATATATATATATATATATATATATATATATATTATATATATATATATATATATTATGTATGTAATGTATGTAATGTATGTATGTATGTATGTATGTATGTATGTATGTATATATATATGTGTGTGTGTGTGTGTGTTGTGTGTGTGTGTGTGTGTGTGGTGTGTGTGTGTGTGTGTGCTGTGTTGTGTGTGTGTGTTATATATATATTATATATATAATATAATATATATATATAAGCCCTGGGCATGGCCGATAGCAATAAGCGATGGGGCTCCAGACCTGAAATACATGTATTTCGGTTAATGAAACTATTGGGTCCAGAAGCTATGTGTTCGATGCATTTTAATGTTGATTGTGGTAAGAAAAAAGGGGTGATTTATGCATATTTATGAAGGATTTCCTTTGTAAATGGTTATATAAAGGAGTAAGGTGCAATAGGAGGTTTTTCTTTGAGTTGGAAAGGTCCCAATAGAGGAAATGAATGGAGGGTTAAGAAGGGTGATGAGAGGAATGTGCAACAGGGGTTAGGTAAAAGGGGGTTCTTGACCATTAAGTATTGGAGACTTGGCTTCGGAATGAGTTGAACTCTCTAGGACTAAATAGATCATTCAGAGAGGTAGGAGACCAACTTTTAGGGGACCCATTCAAAATTGATGCCAAGGCAAGTTTTGATAGGGTGGTGGTTTTGGCCACAACATAGCCCTGGTTAAATTATCCCCCAATCCTAAATAATTGTAATTACACAAAGTATAAGAGATGGGGCACAAATTCCAATTTTCTTGAGGAGAATATCACTTGATGAAATGAGAAAAAAATTAAATACGTCAGCCATGGTTAGATGAGGGAATTGAACAAATTGAATGAGCATTCAAACTAATTATAGAGACAAGGATTCGACCAAATGCTCTCGGCCTCTAATAGCAAGAAAATAGGACAAAACTTAATGGAGTTAGAATGGTTGTGTTGTCCAAGAAGAGTGGGATGTGTGGAGCCTGGGAAAGGAGGAATGGTTATGTCAGTTGGGGGACATGAACAAAGGAGATATGAAGACTCTCGAATAGGAGCATGGGGAGTAGAATTGTTAATTCGCTTACAGATTATGAGAGCATAGGAAAAACACTGGAGTAAGAGTGTTGTGAAGAGAAATAAAGAAAGAAAATAACAAAAGCTACCACCTGAAGAAACATGGTGAAAGGCTTGTTGGGAAGAAATTATAGAGAGCAACAATTGATTGAAGAAAGAAGGATTCCACTAGAAGCTTGAGGATTGAAGAACCTACTGTGTTGGGGAAGAGACACTCGGGTGTTTGTGAGATTGAGAAACCACCAAGAGATGCCTTGGGTCCAAAACTCGGGTGTTTGTCTCACTAATGAATCACCTTGATAAATCATTGCTTCTTTCTAGTGGTAGCTTATCAACTGAAGAAACTTCTTGTAGTGTGGATTCTCAGCTCCTAACCATGAGTCAATAATTCTCTATTATATGATATCCTGATAAGGATGTTAATATTGGTTGTAATTCTTGTAGAATTATAGGAAATCTATGTAGTTGGTTGATGAAGGTGTTGTGTCCTTGTAACATCTTGATCAACTAAATACATGGTTTGGTTTCCTTTCCAAAAATAACTCCATTTCAAGCATTGGAATTTGGCTTGGGAGTGACCACTGCAAGAAGTACTTGGTTGCATATTTTCTAAGGTTGGGTGGAGAGTCATAGTCCTATACCTAGTTGCCCAAAAAGATTCATAAGATAAGTATCTCTATTGTATTCTCTATTCTAATGAATAAGAATCGTATTTATAGTTGAAATGATTTCATTAATACATGAGATATGGTTGTGTAATTCATACTTACAAGATTGAACAGTATGTCATGTTCTTGGTTTAAAGGCATTGTGATAAGATTTGAGAATAATGGCTAAGGATATAGTTATTTAGCATCAACATTCTTCTTCTTTATTGCAATATGTTGGCTATGTTGATTTCAAGCTTGGATTGAATTATTGTGTTTTAATGTGGTAATATGGATTTCCTCTTTTATCCACATTAACTTATTATTTCTACGAGGGCCTTCTCCAAGACTTCAATGATGCATACCCTGGTGTTGGGGTTGTACGTCCATTTTATCAAGGTCTTAGTCTAATAAATTTATATTCTATGTTGTATGAGGCATGACATTATGAGGTTGAATGAATTGAGTTTAAAGTTTTGTATTCCATACAAATATGCATCCTTACCATGCTCTTATTAAGGTTGACGTCTCGAGGCTGAGTGGGTTATCTTTTCACAAAGATCACATGGGAAAAATCCCTGCCTAAATGATTAGTTTATTGATGGTGATCAATTCGATTGGTACTCCACAGTGGGTATTGATGTGCTGCAAACTTTTTTTATTAGGTTTCCTAGAATTCCCATCTAATGAGTGAGATGTTGTAGCCTTGTGTTATGGCTTGTTTAGTGGCAGTTCCTAGCGTCCATGCTGGTAATTGGACTTAATGGAGAATTCCTTTTTTTCTTGAGTATCGTTCTAAGCTTGTCATGTTTGTTGGAATTTCAAGAGGGGCCTTGGGATCTCTGGAATTAGATCGACCTGTTCCCCATAAGCTATTAAGAAACTGAGGAGACTGCAAGTCTTGAAGGGTTGAATGGTCAAGTTCTTGCTTCATATTCTGTGTTTTCTATCATTTACCTAAAGGATCAAGACTGGTGGTAAAATCAGAAGGGATAACACCAATGAATGCTTTATACACCCTAAATAACGATGTTTAAGTCTTGGCGTGAGTTTAAGAATTTGTAAAACCATCATGGTAGAAACATGGTTGTGAACCTTCACAAATGGCTAAAGAAGTAGTCTTGTCTCATTCCCCTAACCTTAAAACCTTATCCATGGTTCCAACAATATTTATCCAGACGAAGAAGGGTTGGATTCAAGGATAGATCAATATCCATAAGCCAACATGTATAATTTAATGCAAGGGAAGTATAATGAGTGAGAAAGATTAAATATGGGAGGTGATCGATGATTAGGAAAGGGCCTGACATGACGTAAGCCCTTAGGGGTCGCATCTCGGAAGCCCACAAAATGTTTTGCAAAGTGAAGGGTCAGGATGACAAGGACTGGGCTGAATTGACAAGGTCACCATCTTAATGTTGGTGATGGACCAATCACAAGAATTTTCATACTGAGCAGTGTGGGCCCACATTATACCTAAGCCTAGAGGTTATTCCCCATAAGTGCAAAGAGGAGCACATCATATAATGTGTTGGATGATGTAAGCCTAAGTCGCTAACAAACATATGAGCTGGGAAGCCTTGACATTGGCATAGATGTGCAGGAACCTATGTAGATCAACCTAGAGGGTTAACCCCAGAATAGTTGTGAAACTGGGAAAAGGGAGAAGAGCTTATTAATAGAGCCCGTGAGATCAGAAATATCGGAAATATCATGATGCGTGGTTATGGAACCTAAGCCTAATGAACGGGTTGAAAACCAATCAATAAATGCTAACTGACACTAGAGGATTAGCTAAGTGGGTGTATCCATGTGGTTTCCATGTGGCCAAAATGAAGATGTCGGACTTTGATTCATTGAAACTTCAATGGTCACATCTCTTAATACAAAGGTCATACTGAGGTAAAGTTTTATATCATCAGAATCGTCTTCATGAGACGTATGTAATGTTGATGTCAAACTCAGGCTTCAAGTGAGATGAAAAGATCAAAATTTTTAGATTTGGTTTCCATAATAACACCTTGGATCTTGCGTCAACATAGTAACCACCATCTCTTAATCAATGTTATTGTGAAGGTTAGGAGGTGGGTTATCATAACATGTTATGCTCTAGTAAGTTAAGGATCATAGTGAGGATGGAGGTTTGGGCCTTGAAAATATCTTTTGAAATGGAAGGATAGTGGGAAAATGGATTAGGCCTCTACTTAGGAAAGTGAGGCCCACTTAGTGGGTAACGCATGACACATTTTTGGTATTTCAAAGACTAAAAAACTACCCCCTATAATTCATCAATGTGAAAGTAGGTGAAATGATGACTTAACACTAATTTGTCCTACAATATTCTAAAAAAATACATTGGCACCTCCTTATTATAGTAGTGAGGTTCATAAATTTCCATAATCCATAGCTCCTTTCATCGGTATATGTTGTAGTGGCTACAACCACCCTCCAAATTTTTTCCTTAACCTGTTTTGGAGCCTCCCTACCAACCTTCACTGTAGCTTGCCTTGCTTCATCAAGTCCTCAAGATTCAGTGTCTTTCTCGCTCAAAGGTAGCCTGTCAATCAGAGTCTGATCTTTTCCCTTCAGATGCTGCTCATCTAGACTTGGTCTAGCTACAGACTGAGCACCCTCCCAGTGAAATTTGTGCATTTTTGGCAGGAAACTAGCCTTCCTTCCATGAATTGCATAATTCCCTCTAACAACCTGCTAGGCTCCAAGATTGCACAATCTTGCCATCCAACCCTCCTAGCAGGATTTACATAATTTTTCCCATCAAAAGGCAGTTCAGCCTAGGATTTGCATAAATCTTGGTAGCAGTCAGCTGTTGGGCCCAGAAATTGTGCATTCGCCTTGGGAAGTTAGCCCAGCTTACAGTCAAGAATGCACATTTTTCTCCAGCAGTCAAACTGTCTCTTGCATGTGCAGTTTATTTGACCGGTTTCCTCCGCGACTGAGCAACACAGAATTGCATGCATAGGCTACTTCTCACAAGGCAGCATGCAAAGGAATCCTTTGTTTTAGGGATCTATGTTTGGAAGTTGGAGGTTACATGCAAGGAACAATTCAGAGACATCACTCCAAGTGTCACTTCCCCTAGATTTGTGGCATGCGTGTCACAACCTTGATGTTATCAAAACTCATCAACTGGATGTTGTAGAGCTCATTCCTCACATCAACCTTGTAGCTCTGACATCCCACATCACATCTAGGAGCAGTCGGCACATTCAACTCAATTGTTTTGGGGTAAGCTTGTTTCCCATGCCTTGTGTTGCATTTCTATCGCTTTTTGGGTTTTTGCCTGCATGAGTATTGTTTGCTTGATTTATTTGAACACTTACTACCATTTACATCTATACTAGCTTGTCCTAGCTCTGCATTAATTTTTGTTGCCATCTCACTACTCTTGCATGAATGAAATTGTTTTGCATGGACATATGCCCAACCAGCAAACAACGTCACTCACATGCATGTTGAACTATTTGCTCAATCCTCCATTCATGTTTTGCATGCACTGTTTATCACTTCTCCTATCACTTAGTGTCAGCATGCATTTCATTGAATTACTTGATTTCAGTTGCCCGTCGACGAGTCGAGCCAACCTTGGCCTGGCCGCTGCCTCCACCAAGGTTGCATTGTACAATCTAGAGAAGGAAGGCTCACCTTCCTCTCTAGATTTGTGCATTTTGGCCCAACGCTGGCCTCTTGGATTGAATTGTGCATTTCTAGAGGTCAGTGGCTGCTTGGCCCAAAAATTTTCACAAATCTTCCCTTGGGCCAACAATATTTCCCAGCTGGGATTTCTCATTGCGTAATCCTAGCAGCCAAATTCCCAACTGGACTGTACATTGCACATTTCCAACATTCAGTTACTCTCTCAACAATCCAGACTATGCCTTGTGCAGTCTTGGCAGTCGGTCTCCTGACCTCCTGGTCGAAATTGCGCAACCTTCATGATCATTCACCCAAGTATGTTGCAAGTCAATTCTCATGTTCATTCTAGTTTTCAACAGAAATTTTTCTTGCTATGAGTGTTTCCATGTCTCCAGGTATCGTAGGTGTTTATATGCATCTAAGAAGTACAGGTACAATGGCTTCTAGGAGAGCAGAGAAGAAGACACCATTCAGAGCATGCTTGGGGATGTAGTCGATCAAGTGTTTATGAACTTGCCTACTCACAAAGACATCAAATTGTTCGTGGACAAGGACATCAAGCAGTAGCATCACAGTGTGTCACATTATGAACCTTAGTTGAAGGCAACATACCAAATACATAGAGCGCAGCGAATGAAGTGAATGCAGTGAATGCAATAGGAAGGTTGTTGACAACATAGGTGTAGAGCAAAGTTGCAAGATCAAGAAGGTCCACTGATAATGAAAGAAACTTTGGAGAATCGGGCTATGAAGTGACGGTGTGACATGAAGATCGCGCAAAGGTAGAAGATGGAACAAAGAAGGAGTTGCATGTGCCAAAACAACAACTGAGGAAGAACACGAAGTTGCACAGATAGATTAATGAGTTGCAGCAGGAACATGAACAACAATGGGCACAATATGCACTCACAGATGAAACTGTGGCAATACAAGTTAAGGATCCATCCCAGCAGTTGAAAGAGAGCAGACATGGTGAGAAATGTTGTTGATTGCATGCAAAGGATCCATCAGCATGCATATCATTGAGCGCACACATGCAATCCAACCCATTCAACACACTCACCAAGGAAAAGACAAGAAGCAAGTCCAATTGGGCCTGAACATGCATTTGAGCAAGTTGATGTGCATGACCACTAACACACACTTGAATATCAACATGGACACCATGCATCAGTGTGTTGTCGGTTCAACCATACCCAAGAAGACCACGCTCATGTTAGTAGACGAGTTGGCTGAAGGGGTCGAACCAATGCACCAGTCGTAATGGAGGCAAGATTTCACCTCAGCAAGATGTCACCATGAGGTGCATGCACACCATCATGGATAACCAAGCTTGGCATTAGCTCACTAGCCTTACCATCACAAGCATGTCAAAGAATTGGTCTCACTTAACAATAGACCGAGTGTCAGTGATGCCTTGCAAGGCTTGCTCAAGCCATGTTTTCTCACATGAGTACATGTGCATTGTAATGTTGAGTCATGTCAAGTTTCAATGGTTGGATGTAATAGTCATAGAGTAGGTGAAGAGTCATGAGGGTAGCTTTAATGTCACAAAGGGGAATGTCAAGGGTCACCCCACCCTTTGCTATAAATAGTCCCTCATAACTCATTGTATAGGATTTTGGTTAGCCAAGTTTCTACTAAGACTATATTGAAGAAGGCTTGGACAATATTGTAATCCGCCTTGGCATCTCTACTGCATGAAGCTAGTACATCTCTTTGGAGGAGATGGTGGAGGTGGTTGTAATGTTCCACTGATGGGGCTAACAGGTTTACGTGGTGTGTTGGATGAATGTGACTTACACTTCTTTTATAATAAGAGGCAACACATTTTCATGAATATGTTGTTATTGTAGTTGGACTGTTCTGATTGCCTTAATGATATATGTTGTTTAACTTACGTACTTGTGTATAAACTGATTTGTATGAAATTATATGAATCTTGTTGTTAATGTGGCATATGTTGTTAATTTTGTCACCGTCTGTGTCGACTGCTCTGTCGAACACTAGAAAAACCTTTCTCATGAACCTTGTTATATCAACCATCACACTCGTCTCGGACTGCTCCATGAGTGTTTTTCGTGTTATATTACCTTGATATGTTGTGATTGTTGCATTTGTGTTGATTTCTCTGTCGGAAGCTGTGCATGTCCTTTGTGTTGTGTGTTCCTAGCTGAGTTTGGACTGATCCCTTTCAACCTAGAACTCACCTTCACCTTCCTCCCCCCTCAAAGTGTTGGAACCTCTCATACTCATTCCTTGACTCACTATGTTAGTCACACCCTTGCTATTGACATAGTTATTTTAATTACCTCTATGCGACATCACGGTTAAGGCATTACCTTATGGCCCACTACTAGGACTCCTACACCAAATTGTTTGAGGTCTAATTGCTAGTTCTTACCGGGGAGATCCCATTGACATGTCGGCGGGTCCAGCACCATCAACATTTTTGGTGCTAGAAGGAGGGCATGATGACAAGCAGTGTCCTCTCATCCAGTTTTGAACCTTTCCATATATTTCATGGAGTCTTGCATTCTTCTTCCCCCAAGGTTTTTTTCGAATCGTGAAGATGTCTCCATCTCAGGGAAGTTTTTCAATCTCTTTTCCACTCACACATATGATGGTGAAGGTGAAGTGGCCTAGCCTAAGCACTTACATGGCTTTATTTCCATGATTTATGAGGAACATTAGTTTGCTAATGAATAGGCCGGTTTGCTACTTGCATTCACACTTCGTGAATACCCATTTTGTTGGGTGCTCACCCTACCGGCTGACACCGTGCACTCATGTGAGCACTTCTATGATCTTATTGAAGACACGTTCCATCATTTTGATCTAAACCATCTTGACCAGAAACTATTACAACAACGAAGGGCTCCACATGAATCTGTTATTGATTTTTGGTAGCACTTCTGTGACATACAATTTCAAGCTCCCAGGATCCAAATGAAGTTCACTTATCTCTAGGACTGGTATTGTCTTAACAAATTTTCTTGTCCCAAGAGAAAGCTTGATGTGAAGCCTCACTCAACCTTTTTTATTGATGGAACTATGCAATCCCATGTGGGAGTAGGAACTATTTCAATAGACTATCCTCTTCCTTCTCTTCCAATAGTTCCGACATTGCCTTGTGATGTTGAGGACCATGTTCGCACATCTGTTCATTCTACACACCCTCCCAACATCACTCCACTCAATTTTTGCACAGTGTTGGTTGTGAGTCCTTCAAGTTCCCATATGCATTCCTTTTTTCGACCTCTGTCTTCGCACTCAGGCTTTCCTCTAGATGATGTTGTCTTGTATTCGTCCATTCCGGACTCTTCACTTGTTATGAATGAGGAACAACCCACTGATGGAGTTGGTGTTGCACAACCAACATGCGCTATCATTCATGAAGAGTATGAGTGGGAGCTTGAAAGTCGACACTCGGTGAACGATGACTCCCTTCTATCCGAGCCCCCTCTGTTCCTTTCTAACATTGTTGGTGAACCTGCCATTCATGATTTTGCATGTGTGCCTTCATCCACAGATGCACCCATTGTTGATGTTTTACAGGACACACCGTATGTTAGCCCATCATCCAACAATGGAGAGGACCAATCATTCTTTGAAAATCCGCATGATCTTTCTTCTTCTCTTTTTGGAAACATAGAGGGTGAACATCCTTCCTTCTCATCCGCCCCTTCGTGTGATTTGTCAAATCATGAGGATGCCTACCAACATCCTAAATTTTCTATTCTTGGTTGTCGTGATCTCTTCACCTCATCATCTGATCATGATGTTGATTCAGTCATTGTTAATCCATCTAAGCCACTGGTCTATGAAGATCCATCTGTCAATGGAATTGAAACCCCATAGACTATCAAGGCACTTCAGCCCAAGCTGATGGTTATGTCAGGCCCTCGTTGTCTTGAGGTTGGTTTCGCTTTCGATCAGGAAATTGTTCAAACACTCAAGGCTCCTCATCACTCACTTGTATGCACTCAAGATCAATCTAACATTCATATCACACTTCCTCCACTCAAATTGCATGATCCCATTGCTCATCCATTGGAGGAGTCTTATATTGCAAGCACTCATGCAGATGCCAGTTATCTTTGTTTCTTTCATTTGCTTACATGTCACAGTCAAGAGTGTGCATGTCATTCAAAGTTGTACGTAGTGTCACACAACACCATGATAAGTCCATGAACTTTCTGTCATGCACATGCACTCACTTATGTCCCATGGGCACTTTGAAACACGAAGTGTGGCTGTCTTCACTGTTATATCTTTCTTGTATGCTGGTTGATACGACTAGGTTGCTTGCGGACCAAGCCTTCTCCAACATGGGTCTACTAATGCGCCGGTGGTTGCATTGGAAGTATCACTTCATGTGATCATGCCCATGAATCATTAGTAGGTGTAGGAGTAGTGTTTGCTTTCAGTTGTTTTCTTGCATGCTTGTTTTCTTTCATGCTTTGATTGCTTGTTTGTTTTCTTGCCTATTTGTTTAATTGCTTCGCTTTCATTTTTTGCTTATGCTCTTGCTTCTCTGTTGATTATTAGTTCGTTCGCTTGTTTCCTTCATAGGTTAGTTCACATGCAACCATGTGTGACTCGTGAAATGACATGGGTAAAGTATAAGAGGGTTTGTACAACTATCACGACTTGATTATATATCATCTTTCCTCTGTATGATGAACTTATTACTATTTGTCCATGATAAGTTGAAGGAAAAATACATACTCTTCAAAGTGAAGCTTGGTGTAAACACAATGCTTGTGCACTTATATACCCTCAACCCTAATTGAAACAATTGTGTTACCTTGGCTTGGAATGTTTGTTAATCGACCAAGAGTCTGGAAGATGCTACATCTTACAATCAAGCTAGTGTTAATCTAAGATGACCTGAGAGTTGAAAAATACTTTGGGAGGTGTTAGACATGCTTTTCATGAACAAGTTCCATTCAAAGAGCTTGAATTCTACCAATATGTTTCCAAGTGTTGTAGCAGCTACAACCACCCTCCAAAATTTTTCCTTAGCCTATTTTGGAGCCTCCCTACCAACCTTCACAACAGCTTGCCTTGCTTTGTCAACTCCTCAAGATTCAGTGTCTTTCTTGCTCAAAGGCAACTTATCGATTACAGTCTGATCTTTTCCCTTCACTGGCTACACATCCGGACTTGGTCCAACTGCAAGCTGAGCAGCTTCCCAGTGAAATTTGCGCATTTATGCAGGGAAACTAACCTTCCTTCCAAGAATTGAGCAATTCATTCTAAATGCATGCTAGGCTCTAGGATTGTGAAATCCTACCATCCAACCCTCCCAATAGGATTTGCAAAATTTTTCCCATCAACAAGAAGGTCAACCTAAGATTTGCGCAAATCTAGGAAGCAGTCAGCTGCTGTGCCTAGAAATTACGCAATCCCCTTGGGCAGTCAGACCAACTTATAGTGAGGAATGCACATTTTTCTCAAGCAGTCAAACAGTCTCTTGCATGTGCAGTTGATTTGACCGGTTCCCTCCAAGACTAAGCAAAATAGACTTGCATGCATAGGTTTCTTCTCCTAAGGTAGCATGCAAAGGCATCCCTTGTTTCAAGGATCTATATTTAGCAGTTGGAGGTTAGATGATAGGAACAATTCAGAGATCTCCCTCCAAGTGTCGCTTCCCCTTGATTTGTGGGATGCGTGTCACAACCTCGATGTTATCAAAAATCATCAACCAGACACTATAGAGTTCATTCCTCACATCAATCTTGTAGCTCTGACATCCCACATCACATCTAGGAGCAGTCAGCACATTCAACTCAGATGTTTTGGGGTAAGCTCGCTTCCCATGCCTTCCGCTTCATTTTTGTCACTTTTTTGGTTTTCGCTTGTATGAGTACTTTTTTCTTAATTTCTTTGAACACTTGCTGTCATTTACATGTATACTAGCTTGTCCTAGCTCTGTTTCAATTTTTGTTGCTATCTCACTGTTGTCACATGCATGAAATTATTTTGCACGGACGTTCGTCCAACCGGCGAACAACCTCACCCACATGCATGTTGATCTATTTTCTCAATCCTCCATTCATGTTTTAAATGCACTATTTATCACTTCTACTATCACTTAGTGTCACCATGCATTTCATTGACTTACTTGCTTTCAGTTGCTCGTCGGTGAGTTGGGCCAACCTCGGCTGGTCTCTGCCTCCACCAAGGCTGCATTGTGCAATCTGGAGAAGGAGGGCTCACCTTCCTCTCCAGATTTGTGCATTCTGCCTCAGCAATGGCCTCCTAGACTGAATTGCACATTTCTGGATGTCAGTGGCTACTTAGCCCAAAAATCTACGCAAATATGCCTTTGGGCTAGTAGTCCTTCCCAACTGGGATTTCTCATTATGCAATCCTAGCAGCCAAATGCCTGACTGGACTGTGCGTCGCATGGTTCCAGAAGTCAGACGGTCTCTCAGCAACACGGACTGTGCCTTATGCCGTCTTGGTAGTCAGTCTGCCGACCTCCCGACTGAAATTACACAACCTTCATGATCATTCACCCAGGTATGTTGCAAGTCAATTCTCATGTTCATTCTCATTTTCGACTGACATATTTCTTACTATGAGTGTTTCCATGTCTCCAAGTATCGCAGGTGTTCATCTGCCTCTAAGAAGCATAGGTACAATGGCTTCCAGAAGAGCAGAGACGAAAACACCATTTAGAGCACACTTGGGGATGCAATCGATCAAGTGTCTATGAACTTGCCTACAGACAAAGACATCAATTTGTTTGTGGACAAGGAAATCAAAAAACAAAATCATGAACAAAATCTGAAGGAAGCATACCGAATGCAGCGAATGATGCGAACACAACGAATGCAAGAGGAAGGTTGTTGACAACGTAGAGGTGGAGCAAAGTTGCAAGATCAAGCAGATCCACTGATAATGAAAGCAAATCTGGAGACTCAAGCTATGAAGTGATGATGCGACATGAAGATTGCGTGAAGGCAGAAGATGGAACAAAGAGGGAGCTACATGTGCTGAAGTAGCAACTTAGGAAGAACATGAAGCTGCATAGACAGACGAATGAGTTGTAGCAGGAACATGAACAACAATGGATGCAACATGCACTCATGGATGAAATTATGTCAGTAAAAGTTAAGGATCCATCCAGCAGCTGACGGAGAGCAAACATGGTGAGTAGTGTTGTTGATCACATGTAAATAATCCAACAACATGTATGTCGTTGAGCACAGGCATGCAATCTAACCCATTCAACACACTCACCAAGGCAAAGACAAGAAGAGAATCCAACTGGGGCTGAACATGCATTTTGGAAAGTTGATGCGCATGACCACCAACACACACTTGAAGATCAACACGGACATTATGCATTAGTGTGTTGCATGTTCGACCGTACCCAAGAAGACCATGCACATGTTAGAAGACGAGTTGGATGAAGGGGTTGAACCAATGCATCGGTCACAACGGAGGCAAGAGTTTGCTTCAGCAAGACGTCACCATGAGGTGCATGCACACCATCACTAATGACCAAGCTTGGCATAATCTCACTAGCCTTACCATCACAAGCATTTCAAAGAGTTGGTCTCACCACAGCGGACTGAGTGTTATTGATGTCTTGCAAGGCTTTCTCAAGCCATGTTGTCTCACATGAGTACATATGCATTGTAATGTTGAGTCATGTCAAGTGTAAGTCAAGTGTCAATGGTTGGATGTAACAGTCATAGAGTAGGTGAAGATTCATAAGCATAGTTGAACTATCACATATGGGAATGTCAAGGGTCACCCCACCCTTTTCTATAAATAGTTTCTCATAACTCATTGTATAGGCTTTTGGTTAGCCAAGCTTCTACTAAGACTATCTTTAAGAAGGCTTGGACAATATTGTAATGCGCATTGGCTTCTTCACTACATGGAGCTAGTACATCTCTTTGGAGGAGTAGGCAGAGGTGGTTGTAACGTTCCACTAATGAGGCTAGCAAGTTTACATGGTGTATTGTATGATTGTGACTTACACTTATTTTATAATAAGAGGCAACACCTTTTCATGCATATGTTGTTATTATAGTTGGACTATTCCGGTTTTGTTAATGATATATGTTGTTTAACTTACGTACTTGTGTATGAACTGATTTGTATGCAATTATATTATTCTTGTTGTTAATGTGGCATATGTTGTTAATTTTGTCACCGTCTGTGTCGACTGCTCTGCCAAACACCAGACAAAACTTTCTTATGAAATTTGTTATGTCAACCATCACACTCGTCTCAGACTGATCCATGAGTGTTGTTTGTGTTATCTTACCTTGATATGTTGTGACTGTCGCATTTGTGTCAACTGCTCTGTCAGAAGCTGTGCATGTCCTTTGTGTTGTGTGTTCCTAGCTGAGTTGGGATTGTTCCCTTTCGACCCGGAACTCACCTTCACCTTCCTCCCCCTTTGAAGTGTTGGAACCTTTCATACTCATTCCTTGACTCACTGCATCAGTCACACCCTTGCAGCTAATAGAGTTATTTTACTTGCATCTTTGTGACATTGCGTCAAGGCATTACCTTACAACCCACTATTGGGACAAATGGTCTAAGGTCTAATTAGGACTTCTTACTTGGGAGATCCCCTTGACATGTTGTTAGTTCTAGCACCGTTAACAATATACAAAAGTTTTGTATGTACAAGAGTCCATATAAATATATTTCATTATGAAAAGGTGGTTTAAACTAGATTTGAGGTCAAACAAGAAGGTCATGAGATCCATATTTAATATTTGTAGATCTCTTGGTTTTTATCTAAACATGCCTTGTAATATTCAATAACCCTAGCATCATAATTGGATGGATCATGTAATTGGCCTTAGCAATTGTTAATGGAATATAAAATATTATTTATAAATATTGATAGTGAAATGTGTGAAGGTTCTTGAGCCTTTCTAAAATATAATATTAGGTTTCTCAATGTCTCATGGTCATTTCCAATTTCATTTTTTCGTCTAGGGGTTTAGGGTTAGGATTGGGTCTTTCTTCATTTAATGATGGTGGACATAGTTTCTATTAAGGTGCAAGTTCATGATAATTCAAGATTTTTATTCTTTGAATAAGAATATGTAAAAGCATGTTAATGTGTCTCATTATATGGCAAAAGCAAGAAAGTACTCAAATGAAAAAAGATAAAAAAAAAATGAATATAAAATATCAATTAAATGAGTTGAGTTTCATACTTGTTAATTATAAAAAATAAATGCTAGATTTGTAACAAAGCTAAGTGACAATAAATTTTGGTAAAAGCTATAGTAAACATATTTAATGGGTTCAAAAAATATAAATAATGTTATAAAAAGTAAATACTAAATTTGTAAATAAGTCAACTGATAGTAAATATTGGTAAAAACTATGGTTAATCACTCACAAAATATAAATAACTTTTTTAAATATGCATGTTTAAATATGTAAATTTAAATGAAATGCTAAAACTATTTAAAAATAGAATT
>APFE030194971.1:8938-51505 GCA_000404065.3 Pinus taeda | reverse complement strand
TCTTTATGATTTTGTAAATGTAGAAGAATTTATGAAATCGTTAAAGAACATCTCAAAGTAAACATCACTCAAACGAATATAAGAGAATATAAAGAGTGAAAATCTCCTCATTAGGTGAATTTTGAGGTAAATTTTTTACCTCAAAATGAAAATTTTATTAAACAATTTAAGAACCAATACTATTCAAGATAATCACGACATCCCTAGGAGTAAATATTTTTGGAGGGTTTGGAGGGAAAAGAGATTTTATCATATTTTCATCTTCACTTCTTATAGGTTTACTTAAACCATCCCTAGGAGTAAATATTTTTGGAGGGAAAAGAGAAGAACTGCTTTTATTTTATGATATTTTCATCCTAACTTCTTATAGGTTTACTTAAACTTCAAGTGTGAGAAATTATTGGAGGAAAAGTGGAAAACTACTTTTATTTTATCATATTTTCAACTTATCTTCTTATAGGTTTACTTAAACTTCAAGTGTGGGAAATTATCATATGCAAAATTAGATTTCACATCTAGTGAGTATCAAATTTACGTTCTTTTGAATATAACCACACCATGAAAATTTGAAAATACATGAAAAATAGGTTTACTCAAACTTCAAGTGTGGGAAATTATCAGATGCAAAATTAGATTTCACATCCAATGAGTATCAAATTTACGTTCTTTTGAATATAACCACACCGTGAAAATTTGAAAATACATGAAAAATGTGTTTATTTAATAAGCACAAATTTCTATGTATTTTCAAATTTTCTTAGTGTGGGTATACTAAAAGGTATGCAAATTTGGTACTCAGTGCATATGGAACTTAATTTGCATCCAACAAATATTTACACTTGAAATTTTGAGGAAACATAAGGAGATAAGTTGAAAATATAATAAAGAAATAATTTTCGTTTTTTTGATTAAAAATGTATAGCTCTTAATTTATTATTCTTATATTATTTTATGATTTTTATTCGGAGGCCCATTTTAGACCTCAAAATTTCCTTATAAGTGATGGGAAAAATCATTAAATCGATCTTAAAATAATGCTTCCTTCACCTAAAATACATTACATGGTTAGCAATAAAAAAATAATAGACCGAAGAAATGCACTTGCATTCTTTAAAATACACATGCTTTCTTTAAATATGACTTCGATATCTATCTAGTGTGAATTTTCCTTCATGATCTAGGGGGACCAAAATCTATAAAAACCCATATAGATGCACATTCATGAATATGTCCTTGAGCACCCATTAACACTTTTTCAACAACCAACTTTGTGAGAATAAGACCAAACTACACACAAGTGTTAAGTTTTTAAATATTTTTTCCTCCTTTTAAATTCAATGTTGGTCCCCTTCATGGGTGACACATTTAAAGTTAAGGTGGATTTGCATATCAACTTTGTGCTATATGCTAAAGAATTATATGTTTTTATCTAGTGAGAAACAATTATATAAATTAAATAAGCAATTATATGTTTTATTTATTAGAAAAAAGCTATAAATTAAATAACTTTTATATAAAGTAAATAATTTTATAAATGGAAGAGAGATATTTTTATTATTAAGTTTTTGCTTCTATTTTTTTAAATAAATTTGAGAAACATATATATATAAATATAATTATAACAATTTAATGTTAAATTAGAATCTTTTAAATATTAACAGACTTATATTACATATTTATTTTATTTATTTTTGGCATAATTTTAAGTTATTGAAAATTTTATAAATTTTATTCTACAACTACAACTCGAGATCTAAAATTAAAAAAAAAAAAATATCATATCATTTACAAAAACAGCCTAAATTTAAATTATAATAGGAGAATCGACCTAAAAACATTTATCTATTATTAATAACACGTTATACGTATCTTTCAACTTCAAATTAGCGTTTAGTTTTTATCTTTTTCACACCTATATTATGTTCCACGTACTTTTCTCCGTTTAGTCACGAAAAATCAATACCTGAAAAAGGTCAAACATATATCCAAGTCTATTTCTCAATCATTCATAAATATATTTAATTCCATGTCAACGAAAAGATAAAATTGAAATATTCATTTTCATTTTGTTTTTATACTTAACTAATTTAAAATTAAATTAAATCTACCATTCTCTTAAATCAACGTCTTAATGCATCATATCTTGAAGTGGAATAAATGGAATACTTATACTTACGTTCCGTGGTGTAGGTATTAAATATGCCACATTGGTTGCTACGTCTCTCCGCTTAACCAAATTTAGTTATGTTTTCTTTCCTGGTTATATAGAATTTATTTTAAATTTAACCGAAACAGCATGTGTGTCTTCATGTAACAATCACTATGGAAAGAAAATACTTTGATTTAAAATTATTCTGAAATTATTGCAAACTCCAATCGTATTCGCAGGACTTATCACAACGTAGTCTGCTGCCGAATCAATAAAAGAATTCTAATAAACGTTGACCAAACAATTGGGATCAAAATCCTTATAATGGACGAAACAAACAATTGGGATCAAAATCCTTTTAGTGGAGGAAACAAATGAACCAGAAAATCATCGGTATCCCGGCAATAGAACTTAGCACAGAGGAAGATCTCTAGGAGGCGCCTCGAGACTCAAAAGTTCGTCAGGTCCATTGTTTACCACAAAAACCGTGGCCAATCCCCATGTTATGTGCACATCCAAGTGGCAGTGCATCAGCCAAGCTCCTGCAATAGACGTTCACGATTACTAATATGCACATAGCATTCAGGACACTTCAGAACCAGAGACAACAGAAAAAGAAAGTAGAATAATGTGAAACAAATGCTCACCAGGATTGTCAGCAACGAATCTTATTGCAGCCCAGCCATTGACCGGAACGTTCACGGTGTTGCGCATTGGAGGATCAACCAGGTTGAATTTCTGAGGATCTGCTTGCGAATTATAATTGCCAAAGCCTGCTCCCACGATGTAAAAGTCATAACCATGGAGATGGATAGGATGGCTTTCACCGGCAAATATATTCGTTCCCTGAAGAATTACTTGCACCGTTGTGTTATACTCAAGGACTTTCACTCTGGTGTCTTTCACTGGGGACCAGAGGGCTCTGCTTATGTTCTGAGCAGTATAATCGAACTGAACGGGAGGGTTATCGGGGAAGCCCGTCGTGAATACTCCTTTCTTGCCAAGTTGTTGAGCTTGAAGGATTGAAAACGACGTTGGCAGCACAAATGATATGTTATTCATACTTGCTGCAAATCTTGATCCATTGGGACCTCCACAAGACTGTCCTGGACAGTTGATCAATCCTAGACCGACAGTGTAGAACAAATTTTCATCCACGGTCTGAGGAACGAAGGCTGGATGGTCTTGTGAGGCCAAGCTTCTGAGACGATCAGCGAAGCTGGTCACAGTCTGCGTGTCGTTATAAAATGGAAGATTAGGCATGAGTGGAGCCGATGTGGTAGAGCCTCCCTCGTATTCTAAAATGGCCGTGGTAGTCGTGTTATCGAAGGGAACTCCTTGTCCACTGGAATATGCACGAGCAGCCATGTAGTATCTGCCTATACCCTGATCGGCAGTGAGAAGTACGTCTGTAGTTTGCCCCGGACCGAGCATAATAACATTGGTCTGCAGAGGCTTAGTATACGAAGCATCCACAGCCACAACGGTCATTGTGTGGCTAGCTACCGAAAAGAATTGGTCAGTATTCATTGCAGCATTGATGATGCGTAGAAAATTGGTTTCCCCAGCTTTCACCGAGGCAACAAAGGTGTCTGCATCCATTATTTGCCATTAGCCGATCATTTTCCAACACTAAATTCGCAAATAGCCGAGAGATTTTCAATCTAGTAGATGCTTAATTGAACGAGAAGCGTACCTGAAGTGGAACATGGGTATAGGGCTCCTGGTTGTCCATTGATAGTAAAAGCATCCGAAACATTTGGGGCAGCTCCTGTTCTCGTAGCTTGGTTCACAACGTCGATAGGATTCCTATTCCACCATTCTCCTGTGAATGCAAACGGGGTTTAAATATTTCCATTCCATTAGGACTTGAAAGTGAATCAAGCAACAGACAAAACTGTTCAAAGAACATAGAAAATATAATAGTTGTAACTTACCTAGAACAATAGGAATCTCGCGATCGGGCCAGGTAAATGGATAATTGGTTCCCGGCCTTGGATAGATGATCAAGGCTCCATAGACAGTAGCTCGAAGCCATGAACTGTGTGCATGCCACCAGAGGGTACCCTCTTGATCAGAGATGGTGAATCTATACGTGTAACTCCCTCCTGGGCGAATGGGGCATTGGGTTACAAATTCAGGCCCATCAGCCCACCCTGTGCGGAATTGGCGAATTCCATGCCTGCATGCATCCAAAAACAATATGCACTACTAAAATAATGTTTACTTTGACATTTATCAAGATTCAATTGCTTTAATATCAACCAAATGATTCAGCAGAATTCGAGACGCACCAGTGAATAGTAGCATTATATTGCGCTTTGTTGTAGACTTTGACTATAAGGGTGTCTCCGTTAGTAACATGGAGCGTTGGACCTGGGAACTGTCCGTTCACAGTGATTATATTATGCGTTCCACAAAGCTTCTTGACAGTCGTAGAATGAAGCTGAATTTTCAAAGAAAGCAGGTTAGTATTAGGTTAATAATATGATATGAATCATGACATTGAAGGCATGTTAATCAATTACTAAACCAAAAAGAGATTACAATACTTAAAATAGATGATAAGGACCAAACTTTGCAATTTATAGAGAAAGCAAAGATGTTGAAGTTACGAAAACGTACAACGAATGTGTGCCTCTGTATCATAGCCGAGGCCATGGCTGTCAAGAAGGTCAGACATACGACCATCTGAACAAATCTGGCTGCAAATTGTCGTGCGAAAACATGTTGATTAAACGCCTCCATGGCAGATATATTTTCCTAGGTGACTCTATCCAATACCAGAATATGTTATGAGCTCTATATATCCCAGTATGAGCACAGTTTCAGTGCAAAGCTACTAATCCCTTATGCTGCACCTTTTCGGCTTTGAGCTTCAAACTGCACAAAGCACCAATCCCGAGTGATCGAGAGAAGACAAATAAACAGCATAGAAGACATGGATTACAAAAGAACCGTGATGAAGTATTTATAAATGTGAATTATGAAGTGACAATTCGTCACTCTCTAATCTATGTTGAAGTGGTAAAAGGTTGTTGAAGTTAAGCTCTGCCTAATCTATGTTGAAGGGGTAACAAGGTTGTTGAATTTCGGCTCAGTCTAATCTATGTTGAAGTGCTAAAAGGTTGATGAAGTTAGGCATCGAATTCGAGTTAGATGAGTATACGTGTATCCCACTCAGCAGGAAGGTACAGAGAGGCAGTTGAGCGGGACTAAAACAGCTGGCTCCTCGATCACCGAATGTCTGCGCCCCTACCAAAACAATATTAGGTCCTGCTGTCGTGTCGAGTCAAACACCACACAATTGTCCTATTCAGCGAATCAGCACCATTAACCATCTGATGCCGCGGCGTCCAGGAAAGACTTATTCAATCCTGCTCTGTTGTCGAGTCAATCGCCAGATGGTTATTGATTTCAGCAGCGTTAAATAAATCTCATTGGCTGTCATGCATGACAAAGATTCTTCCTCTTCAGACCCAGCACACATTATTCGGAAAGGTAACGACGAAACTTTCAAATCAGCAAAAATTTTAATAATTCGGACCATCATCTGTGCTTACGCAATTTAACAATCACTCCGCCTGGAGGTGACGATGAAAGTGAAAGTTCCGAGTTGAACGAATAGACGAGGTTTGAATGGACGATACATTGGATCGTCGGCGCTTACGCGTCGGCGTGGAGGCTGTCTTTTCACTTTGATGTGGAACACGCTTTCAGTCATTGCGTCGTGGAACACGACAGTTGCAAAAGTCCATCCTCCAACCCACCTGCAAGATATCAATTTACATTTCTTCATTCCAGAACAATAAAGTCATATTTGAAAATCTTTACACTGATCTTTAGATTAAAATTTTATTTTAATCAAAAGTCATTACCCACAATCTTATTTTCTACTTCAAATTTTGTATTTTTAACAAAAAAGCGTTCAACGAGCATCTCATTTTTCCACTTTAAAAATTGTATCTTAATCCAAAAAATCAACGACCCCTTATTTTTCTGTATAAAATATTTAAAATATATTAAACTAACCCAGGTTGAACCCAATTTTTTTTTGAAGTCGCCGCTCATTTCTCTAATATGACTTCTCTAGGAAGGCATTAGGACATGAAGACATATGGAGCTAGTTTGAAATAAATATTAATATATAAACCTTACATTCATAGCACTCTAATATGTTTTATTATTGGTCCTCGGTGAGGAATATATAAATAGGCTTTCGTATTACTTTGAAATTTATAGGTTTTAAACTAATGATCCCCAAGCCTTTATGTCTTCGAATGGGAAACAAATTTATGCTTTTTAGTCCGTCTCCCGAGGGATGGCATACCCTAGGTTGATTAATGCCTCCGTAATAAAATGCCTAACCTTTGTGAATAATGTTTAGGCTTTACTTACATCACGTTAAAATTGTTAAGTAGGTTGAGGCTCGAGAGAGTTGCTATTATTGGTTGTCTTATTTTATTATAAACGTTTAGGTAAAGATAGATAAGCATGAATTTTACGGACACTCTAGTATTTGTATGAAAAGGGTGTAAAAAATATTAGTATTGGTATTAAAAGGGTGTAAAAAATATTGATAAAAGTGTAGATGAATGTAGTGTGAAATAGTAGTAACATTGCAAGAAACAAGGATGTGGATCTAGAAGATATGAGGAATAAGAGGCTAAAATATTGGTAAAGTAGAGCTTTACAAGTGGGTAAAAGTGCATTATAGAATCAGCAATATATCAGATTTCTATTACCGAACTCATAACTAAACTAGAAACAATCTTTGAGGAGACATCACTATAATATTCTACTATCTTCTTTGAACAACATCCTTTAGATTATGATGATAAGTTGATTGGATCGGGGGAGAAAAAATAATAATTGAGAAACATGCATTTCATGGGGTGCTCAAAAGCCTAAACTATTTGAAATGGTGCCCTCTGCTGCAATTTAAAGAATGCTTGAGTATTTTATCATGCTTTGATTTTGGATGGGCAACAAGTAGATTATGTGCTCCTATTTTTGTTTCAAAGCTTAGTAAATTAAGCTTGGAGGACTAGACAAGTGTAAAAGGATGACAATTTTTTCAAACAAAATATGGAAATTTTGAAAACTTGATGCCTATTGGAATTTGGGAGCATGTGGAACAAATATTTCCTCAAGGATGAAGTTGTAGATTATTTATTTCCTATTATATGTATCAAGGATTTTATACCTTCATTTCCAACAATTTATGTTTCTGAAGTATGGCGAACTATAACGTACAAGAATGCAATAATGAAAGTAATGAAACATTTCTCCTTACATGCATGGTAGATCATGCATTTCCTATTACATGTATCAAGGATTTCATACATGGCTTTCGAACAAATTTTATTTCCAAAGTACGTGGAACTATAATGTATAGGAATGCAATAGTGAAAATAATGAAACATTTCTCCTTTCATGCACGTGGTATCTTGTTCATGATAATATTTAACCAGTCCTATATTAACATAAATGTCAAATCTATAGATCCACCAAAATAAATACTGAATACCTTCAATTGGAAACTATTTACAAAGATACTATATTTCTTTTTGGGAACTTTTTTTTTTTTTGTAAAAGCGAGTAAGAGACCTCCACTGTACCTATTACAATCACATATTTTTTTCAAAAGAGTCATGTTTGACTCATCATAGTAGTATTCCCTTGAAAAACATTCTCCCAAGGGAAATTATAACTAATTGCCTCACCTCAAAGAGTTTCCTTTTACAACAACTTCAATCAATAACATTGATCTCAAAGAATAAAATGGGAGCCAAAACACAAAGGAGCGATATGCTAACAAAGTAAACAGGAAATAAAAAAGCTTAGCCAGTGGAAGTATTTACTAATGTTAATAATTTTGATTTTGAGGTAGCTACATTTAGATCTCAAACTCAAACATAACTCCATGCTTATTGTCACTCATGTCCTCAGCCACTCATATTAGTGATGGAAGTAACCAAGCCTTTAATAGTATTACCACATCTAATGGTTGTTGTAATTAGGCTTACATTACTTGAACGGATCCAAATTAATATTGAATATTGGGTAGGCAAATGTAAGTATGTGGGAAAATCACAAACTTTGGAAGGCTAGATTACAAACTGAAGTGAACACCAGAAAAGTCAAAGTTAATTGCTTGGATGCATCACTTACAAACTAAAATGGGATCTACATAACTAGTTGCAATCCGTTTTGTATTCTTAAACAAAGCTTAAGTTGGTTTTTTTTAAGTCCAACTTCACATTCTCTATTTTGATGCCCTCACATGGAGCTTTGTTGTTGCAAGCCAGAGTTATGGCCATCTTTGATGCCAATGCCCTAGAATGTTTTTAACACCACATTGTTGATCTTCACAACGGTGCCACCAAATCCCTATAAAAGGGAAACCATTAAAATCAACAATTATATTTATTACAAAATTTAGGATGATGTTCTTCACTTAGAAATGAAATGGTAAAATATCACAGGGACAAATGAAACCTGCACATATGGCTATAAAATGAATTAGAACCTTACTAGAACAAGAACCATGGGAGCAATAATATTGGTCCATGATTATGGTATTGTTTGTGTCAAGCATCTTTAGATTTTGAAATGTAATGTCAGAAGCAATTTCCTTCCCTTCCTCCCATGTTTTCATCCTCACTCCATTCTGAGTGCCTTTGAATACAACTCCATTTACAATGATGCTCTAACATTGTCATAATCATCATTGTTACCAAGACTTCCTACATTGTAGGATAATAATGTTACAAAAATTAATAAACTATGTTGCTTGTGGAATCTCAAGTAAAAGCTATGGTGTTGATTGTGAGAGCTCAAGGGTAATGAAATTAAAATCATTGTGAAACTATTTTATTTCGCTTGATTCCATGATGCAAGCCTAGCCTGCAAAACCCAGAATCTTTAAACTCTGTCTATGCATATAACCATGCATTGCAATACACAGTAAATCCAGCATATTATCCCTGATAAATGTTAAAAGCTCTGAAAGTTCCAGACAATACATAGGGACACAAATCACTGAAATAATTAATTAAGAAATAAATTATTTACAAGAGAAATCATGGCCTATTCATGGCCTCTTATTCTTCATACTCACTCATTCTCTCTCACTCTCTCTCTCTTATCCTCTATGTCTTTGAGGATTCTTAATTTATAAAACTAAGCATGATCTAGAATCACTCAACTAAAAGCTCTAAGAGTCTACATGCAATGCATACATATGGTAAAAAGCATCTTGAGGCTTTTTCCCTTTTCTAAAATAGAAAAGATTTCCTTATCCCATAATGATCCACATTCACTGTGTTATGCCTAAAAACACTCCCTATTTTATTAAAAATAACAAAATATTTAAAATTATCACACCCCTTTTTTATTCCATATTTACAAATGAAGAGGGTCTTGATGCTCCTGCATCATACACCCAACCTTAAAATTAATCATGATCTCCTGATCATGTGTTGGGATCTGTGTATGCCTGGATCCCACACCTTGTGTTGCAAGTTTCCATTTGCCACTGCTTTTGTCTGTTTTTCTTCTCCAGGTCTCCACACCTTATGCTACTTTGCTCCACTACCTGCACTCTCGCAATCTTCTGTTGTCTTTCTCTTACTGCTTCTCCTTTGTTTTACTACTGCTGGTCTCTTTCGGGATTCTTTCAGCATCATCCACTTCATCAAATCAATTTCTCTGTCTAATAGACTTTCTCTAGCATCTTCAATAAAACCTGTTTTCACAAAACAATTGTTAGAATAAAAAATAGAAGGCTTCAGTGCCTCTTTTGCTGCTAGTGTTGTCACAGTTGTCACTATGGATGTTGCTGCCTCCCAAACTTCCTGTCCCTCTGCAAAATTCCCTTGTTTGTCACTTGCAATTTCATCTGCAACTTCATCTGTAACTTTTCCCTCTTGTTCACTGCATTGAACTCTTTCTTCTGCAATCTCCCTGCCATACTGTGGATTCTCCAACCCGTATTCTAAGAATTCAATTTCTCTGTAGCATCGATGAAGCATATCATCATCACCTGCATTCACATATAAACTTTCAGTTTGCACAAAATCACTAATTTTAACAGACTCAACTGTTGCTTCACTTATCCGTGCTACAAACTGATCCACTTTCTCAACATTCATAAGAACTTCCTCTTGTGTCGTAACAGTTTCACAAGATAGCACATCCTCCTCAACACCTGTAATCACATCACGATTGTCAGTTATACAAACACAAGAGTTCACATTATCCAGCTCATCTGGATCTGCTTAATAATTCAAGAAATCATCAATAATCTTCTCTTCTGTTAACTGCATGTGTAAATCTCTTTTCTGCTGTAGCCTTTGCCACTTTACTCTCTTCCTCATCAGTAAACCATGTCTCTGGTCTCTCACATTTTCCTGCAACAACTCCATCAATAGTTCAATATGAACTGCCATCTCAACTTTCTCTTTCTCATACTCTTCCTCAGTCAACTGCTGTCTTCTGCCATTCGCCTTGGCATATTTCTCCTCCTTTCTTCTGTGGCCTCTTTCTAAACCTCTGCTTTCTCCTTTATGACTTTTAGTAGTCATCTCCTTCGCCATGAGTTGCTCCCCTATGAGTTGTATGAAGCCTCTGCCACATCAAACTCTTTTGCTGCCACTTACCTCACCAATCCTTCCCTCCAGATCTGGTCTTTTGCTAATCATTGTTCCTTTGTTGGAACCTTTTGAGCATCCTCCACTGCTCCTGTAGGCTTCCCTCATCTGCAACTTTATTCAACCTCTGTTGAATCTTCAGGTTCTGCCACATTCACTTCTCCTTCTTCCCGCTGAGATTTCTTCACTATTCCTGTAAATCAATATTCATCAATCCCAACAATCATCACATGCAGTTAACTTAACAAAAAACACTTGAACCTTCAAAAAGAGCTATTCCTTCTCTGATACCACCTGATGCAAGCCTAGCTTGCAAAACCGAGAATCTTTAAACTCTGTCTATGCATATAACCATGCATTGCAATACACAGTAAATCCAGCATATTATCCCTGATAAATGTTAAAAGCTCTGAAAGTTCCAGGCAATACATAGGGACACAAATCACTGGAATAATTAATTAAGAAATAAATTATTTACAAGAGAAATCATGGCCTCTTATTCTTCATACTCACTCATTCTCTCTCACTCTCTCTCTCTCTGATCCTCTATGTCTTTGAGGATTCCTAATTTATAAAACTAAGCATGATCTAGAATCAATCAACTAAAAGCTCTAAGAGTCTACATGCAATGCATACATATGGTAAAAAGCATCTTGAGGATTTTTCCCATCTTTTTCCCTTTTCTAAAATAGAAAGGCTTTCCTTATCCCATAATGATCCACATTCACTGCTTTATGCCTAAAAACACTCCCTATTTTATTAAAAATAACAAAATATTTAAAAACATCACACCCCCTTTTTATTCCATATTTACAAATGAAGAGGGTCTTGATGCTCCTGCATCATTCCATGGCCTGATCCACGTTTAAGACCTTCAATGGAAACGTTTGAAGAGCCTCCCCTAATGGAGACACAATAGTCTCCTACACAATCAAAGTCATTCCTCAATAATTAGTATCAACATAGTGCTCCCTTTGTCCATCACATTCTGTACATTAAATAGATATGGAGCAAAGTATATCACTCAATACTGGTTAAATGGATTTCATAATAAAAGTTACAATGTGTAATAGACATAAAGTTTAATAAGATACCTATAACCGATCTATCTTGTCTAATAGAGGTAGATGAATATAGAGCAATATAGAGGTTGCGCTGCAAGAACCAAGGATGTGAATGTGGAAGGCGTGAGGAATCAGGAGGTGAGGGGTGGGGGCAGGGAAAATTTTAAGAACCCCCCTAAATTTATATGTATAATAAATGGGCGAATCTCCATGGTATATAGGAAAAATGGAAGGCGATTTTATCAATAATATAATATGTATATATAATTTTTTGGCGAATCCCTCACCAGGCATGGCGAATATTTTACTCAATTATAAAATATTGTAAGATCTTGGCGAGTCTTTCACTAAATAATAAAACTTTGTAAAGTCCTAGTGAATCTTAGCATTGTGAACTCTTAGAGAATTTTTTGAAAAAGTATAAAACCATATATGAAAAGAGCCACATGGTGGCAATATCACTGTTTTTTTTCACATTTCCATGACATGGAACTTGTTTATAAAATTATAAAAAAGCCAACCAAGTCCCTTATAATATGCAGGTAAGCTTATAACAGAGTTTGATACCTCTACTATGCTTCTCTTCATTCAAGTGTCATAGCTGCTATACTTAACACTGAGAATCACAACTCTCTCAAAACTCAACTCTATAGTGTAATTAAAACATTTGGAAATTGAATCTGAGAACTCTATAAAAAAGGATTAGTGAAATAGAAGCTTTTGTGAATGAGCCCACTAACTATCACTGCTAAATAATCAATCTAGACTATGAAATCTTCCAACTTGATCACAATTGCTCTCACGATCAAGGGAGTATGACCACGTGGCCTGACATAATGACCATCATAGCTTCCAATAATCAACAACCACCTTGCAAGGACATCCTAGCTCATGTCTCATGAATTTTGTTCATCAATCTTAACTGATATAAAACTTATAAAGATAATATTAGAATCCTATCCAGATTCACTGTTAATACAAAGGTAAAGGAAATTTTCTAGCTCAAGGCACTAGCCAATACCAAATTTGGTATTTTTGACCCCTTTGTGGGGATGCACCTACCTTGCCCTGTTGGGTTTCTGCCTTGTAACATAGTTCAAGGACCGCAAGACTTTCCAATCTTCCTACTCCATTAGACACACTTTATATGCTATACATAGTGAATGGAAAAGAAGCATTATAGAACACATAATTTCACAGAAGGAAGAAAAATCTTAGCGAGTTCAATATCAAAATCTTAACCACTGATTAATAAAGAATAAAAAGTAGTGTAATGAACTGTTCCAAGTTATTTATTTACAAGCTGTAAAGAATGTAGTGGAATGGAAAATATTACTTAAGAAACCCTTCAATATTTTCTATAAATACGTCTATGCATGTAGATATGAAATTAAGAGCATTGTTGAATACAAAGTTTCCTTTTCTCTTGCCTCCATTTTGACAAATCAGTGTGAAATCAGTGTCATTTTGAATCTCCTTTCCTATGTGGATGTTTTGACAAATCAATGTGAAATCAAAATCACTTTGAATTTCCTTTCCTACGAGGAATCACATCCATAGTTGATTAGTAAAAGATAATCTACTATATATTATGTTCAAGAAACTGACTGCAATCAACAGTGGAAACGAGACCTAAATTCTTATTCTGAATTTGAATATCTCAGGCCAAAATAAGAGATAAAAATGCATATGGCGTTAGTAGCTAAAAAAAAATCACTCCATCATTACAGGACCACCTAGATTTCGGCACTTAATCTAAATAATGTCACTAGTTGTACTGCTTATTTGCATTAACACCATGGAAAAGCAACAACAATGTTTCAAAGCACACTTATTGGAAAAGTTGTAACATTCCGAGAATATTTAATGATAGCATCTGAACCTTGTAGCTATAGTGGGGAAACTAGGGAACCCAAATCTTGGAAGATATCTCATACCAAATCTGAGAAAAAAATAAAAAAGAGAAAAAATCAAAATCTATAAATCAAGCAATGAATTGTTTACAAATCAAATACAATTCCTTTAACTAACAGTTAAATTGTGGTGATATCTTTAAATATTTAGTAAGAGGGGAACTTCAAACCATGGAATATTACCTTTTTCATTACTGTCATCCCTCAGTGACTAATATTACAAATCAATACTTATGCAAAGATTGTAAGAAATTCTATGAAATAGTAAAGCATAACCTTTATTTTCAAACAACAAAATCAAGGCATTGTTACATCAAAAGCCATAATTGATACATAATCAATGAATGAAGTCCTTGTATGGCACATGCTTGTTTCACAACCTCTATTTTCTCAATAACAAAATCAAGACATTGTATGTGGTTATTGCCAAAAGGAAACTGCGTTCTAATTTTGAAGAGGATCTTATCAAAAGACATGGATTTATTCAAAGTTACAAAGCCTAATGGGTTACTGAAAAATAAGTTGGAATATGGGATCATGATACTTAAATTGAAAAAATATGCTTTCCTTTTAGAAACGTTACAATCATACAATGCTTTTTGAAAGAATTAGAATTTGAAATTGGGCCTTTCTATCAAGACAAATTTTCATTAACAGAATGTACTTTCCTACTTGAAACATTGTAGATATCCAAGAAAAACTTGAAAAGCATAAGAGGACTTAGCATAATGTACTTTCTTTCCTTCCTTAACATTCTTAAGGAGTTGAGGTTCTCCAAGTCATCAGGTAACTTTCGAAGGAAATGAAAGTTAGTAATAGTCTAATTCACAACTGAAGATGTGTCACAAATACGAGGGGGCATCTCCTCCAAATCACAAAAGTGCTCCAGGTTAAAATCTAACATTATTGGAAGCTTAATGCTCGATTGGGTGTTATTGAACCCAGACATTTTTCCAATATTCAATAAAAGCTTAAAGATAGCTTCTCTAAGTTCTACATGACTTTACTATGCTCTTGAAGTGGGGGCACATGCAGCCTCTCCAAGTGAATAGTCTTAAACTAAGTGAAGATAAGGCCGATAGATCATTCAGTGTGGATCTCTTTAACCCATAATTGAATACTATGTCTCTCTTGAACACATAATTGAATACTATTAGGACTTTAAAATTTTTCATGGAACTCAAAAATGTTTGAAGAAAGTATTTGCTTCCAGAAAAGAATAAACTAAAGCCTCTCCTTGAAGACAATTGATGTCACACCACTAATAATTCTCCATGGATCTGTATAGGTAAACCACAAATGCAAAATTCCATTAGAAGATTGTGTTTATTGAATACACAAATGAAATCATTTCATTTCTTTAAAATATATTTTGTAATCAAAATTATCGAATTACATATCGATAACCTAGTGGGTGTAGGATAAAATTCATCCGTGTCATTCACAGAAAGCATGAGAAAAAACCAAATACTATATATAAAACCAAGAAAAATTCAAATTCATCACTTCTAGGGATCTCGTAACCACCCTGCCAGTACACAAGTATGTTCCTGTTTGCAGTTAGAAAAATCACCCAAATTACAATCTGTTTACTCCAGCCTATGTTGGAAAGTTATAGAAGGATGACTAGTGCAATCAATCCATTCCTTTTAGCCCTGGATTTATTTCAGTTTAAAACAGAAGTATACACATATACTTGTCCAATGTCTATGCTTTAACCATTCACCTTAAGATGTTTTTACAATATAATTTCCTAAATCTATTTAATATCTTCATTATCATAAAAACCAACCTATATCCATCTTAACTCCACATCTACCACTTAAGGGATGAATCTATTTATCCCTTTAATCACTTTGGTAGACCCAGAATTAAGATGGATCTAAGATGATAGAATTTCCCCTTTAAATATTCTATGCTCACATGACTACCATGGTTACCATGCGTCCAATACCATGGGTTATCATAAACCTAGAGCTTAAATTACTATTAGTAATTTATAAAATTAATAAATTAATAGTTGATTTTTATTTTATTTTTTATTTTAACCAAGCTAAAATGTTTAACATACATTAAATTACAACATCCATTTTTACTCTTGATCCACCAAATTGGAGAGGGATCAAATATTTTTTCACTCTATGCTAGTTTTCATATTACGATATTTGATACCTCTCTAGGGTTAGTAGATCCAGAGTAAAGATGGATCTATGCTTGTTTAATTCCCCCATTTAAATAGGCTACATTCCAGGTGAATACCATGGGTCAATACCATGTTCCATTTTTGTGAATACTACGGGTCAATACCATGTGCCATTTTTATTTTTATTAATACTAATATTAGGGTTAATAATGTTTTTTGCATGGTATTAATAATAATCTAGCCCATGGTATTTGTCCCATGGTATTTTGCCCATAGGTTTCACCTAAATATAATGCATTTTTTAAGTGTTAGTAAATATAAGGTGACTTATGGAGTAAATATAAAAAATTGTTTTATTTATTTACCATACCTCTCGTTTATTTATATTTTTATTAATTTACCATACCTTTCTTACAAATATGGTATTTGGCCCATAGGATTCACTTAAATAAAACCTCTTTTTTGAGCCTTCATAAATAGAACGAGGGTTATGGACTAAATATAAAAAGAGGTTTTATTTATTTACCATGCGTCTAGTTTATTTATATTTTTATTTATTTACCATACCTTTTGAGTAAGTATAAAAAGACGTTTTATTTATTTACCATACCTCCACTTTACTAATATTTTTATTTGTTTACACCCTTGCATGTATATAAGGTGACTTATGGAGTAAATATAAAAAATGTTTTATTTATTTACCATACTTCTCATTTATTTATATTTTTATTAATTTACCATACCTCTTTTATAAATATGGTATTTGGCGCATAGGATTCACTTAAATAAGACCTATTCTTAAAAATGGGCGAATGGATTCACTTAAATAAAACCTATTCTTGAAAATGGGCGAATGGAAAGTTGTAACTCCTAATTTCAAGGGCTAGATTTACTTTTTTCACCCTCTCCCTTAAAATAAGGTGGGCTATTTGAGGTGATTTGTAAAAATGTACTATCATACAAAATATTCGCCCACTAAAAATTTAAAACCCCTTAATTTCACCAAAGGGCGAACATTCGCCCCTAAATTTTTTTATGTAATGAATGTACAAATTTAATATAAATTGCAACTTCTCAAGATTTTGAACTGAAATCAAGAGACGCAAATTCTACTCTATTAATCTATGAAATGTAAGTCACAATTTAGAGAAACAAGCATAGACATGCAACAGGAAAAACCAAAAGTACACATTGATTTCTAGGGGAAACCAACTGGGAAAAAACTCCTCAAGCCTCTTTGCATAATCAGTTGAATAGAGAAACTATTACAATTGCATCCTCCAACTCTTAGCACCACTTGCAAAGGTAAAATTGTTCTCTCTACTAAATGAGAGCGTCTAGACAAAACATAGCCAATTTTTTTCCTCCTGCATCCTCTTATTTCCTTGCGTAATATTTGATGAAATTAGCTCCTAAAGGATAGGAATTTCCTCCTATTTTCTTGCGCAATTCCCAGCAATTGATCAACTTATTTCATGCAAAATTTTGTACACTCCACTAGTATACATTTAAATTTTCATTAGCATTAATCCTCCACTCCAGCTGAGGAATTTGAATTTCATGCATGTATGAGTTATTTTGGGTTGATAGATCAATTAACTAGCACATCTTTGAGTTAGACTATTGTCTCGCTGCACAATTGACATTCAACTAATGCTATCAATAGTTAGAGGTCAATTAGATTAGTATAACTGAAAATAACTAAACTAGAGTGCTAAAATTTAGCAATCAACACATGCATGACTGAAATTCAATCCCAATAACTCGAATTTATTGAGCTAATTGAGTGACAAGAGCCATGTCACACTAGTTAACTGCCTCCAAGTTGTCCTATCGATGTGGAAATTCGATTTACTCAATCAGACTAAGGCTAAAGTCAAATTGAGCCTTTCTTGCTACACTTTCTAACACTCCTCTTAGCAAGAAAGGTATTTTGCAACACCCCTATCTAGCACCTGTGAAATGTACTGTAGCACTACCTCACACTTTTTTTGCTGCTACTGCAAAAACTGCAACTAAGAAGCATAAAAAAAGCACTGAATCAACTCTATCTCTACAAGTATCTATTGGGAAAACTACACTCATGTTGATTATGCATTATGCCTCCTGCACTGTTATCAACACTGCTCTGTGCTCCTTAGTATATGACTACACCAATGCACATTGATCCTTATGCTATTGAATATTGTGGGCTTCCATAACAAGGTAATGATCCATGAGGAGGACACCTCAATGGACCCTACCCAAATCTCTGCAACTCTGGGACTAAGGCTCTACATCGCCCCACGTCACCCCTGAAGGTATAGCTGCAATGTCTCCCTCTGTCCACTTAGCTTGAAATCTCCTTTTACTAGAGGTCTCTAACTGTTCCTCATCATCAGCATCCTGTTGGTAAGCCCAACTGCCAACTGGTTGAGGATCCATGTTAAGAGCTCTATCCTACTTCCTCTTAACCACCACATCTCTAACCTCTACCTTTCTCTTCAAGGATGCACATGAATCTTCCTCTAATGTGTAGAGGATTTCAATACTGACATTAATATGATTGATTTAACCAGAAGCAAAATGATTGAGGTAGGCCTTCTCATTGTTGAATATTACCTCATACCCTTTGTCTTCAATCCTCAATTTGTTCATCAGACCAAGTTTTTTGGCATCATAGTTATTTTTGAATAGTTTAGTGAGGGTCTTCCACATAGAAAATGGATTCTCCTTTCCATGTAATTTCGAGACTATGTGGTCTCTCACACTCTCCAAGATGATCCTCTTAGCTCTAGCAACATCCTTCTTCCACTAGGTTAATCGTTCTGCATTCAAATTTGGAGGTTTTTCAATATCAATTTTATTATATTCTAACACTCCATTATCATGAAGAATTGCTTCCATTCAGTCCTACCATGATATGAAATTTGTGCTACCCTAAAGGGAATACTCCAATCTCAGCCCGTTGAAAACCATTCCCTAAATCTGAAGAAAATTTGTTGCATTGAAGCTGAAAATTTGAAATTCCCAAGGGAAAAATTCGAAACAATGGTATCTAATGTGATTTCAGGACTATAATACATGTAAACATTTTATATAAATTTCAATTTCTCAAGAATTTGACCTAAAATTAGGAGACACAAATTTTACTCTACTAATCTACAGAATGGAAATCACAATTTAGAGACACATGCATAGACATGAAACAAGAAAAACCACAAGTACGCAATGAATTCTAGGGGAACCCAACTCAGAAAAAACATCTCAATCCTCTTTGCATTAATTTGCTGAATAGATAAACTATTATAATTGCATGCCCCAACTCTGATCACCACCTACAAAGGTAAAACTGTTCTCCATACTGAATGAGAGACTCTAGCCAACACTTATCCAATATTATGCCTCCTTTAGCAAACACTTATCCAATATTATGCCTCCTCTAGCCTCATATTTCCTTATGCAATCCTTGAGGAAATTATCTCCTAAAAGATAGGAATTTCTTCCTATTTTCTTGCACAATTCCCAAGGATCGATCAACTGCCTGCATGAAAAATTATGTACTCTCCACTAGTATACAAATTGTAGGTTTTAACTCTATACAAAAATTACCTACAAATGAATTCTTGAAAATAGAAAATAAACAATGACAAGAATATAAAACAAATACACAGAGATTTTCCCCTAGATCCCAAAACTGGGACTACTAGTTTGATTTTTTTCATTATATTCCTTTCAATGTTACAATACATATATATACATGTCGAAGCATTCATAAACCACAACCCATTAACCCTGGACTAGAACATAGCCATAGTTCCCTTGACCGAATCTACAAAATACCATGGGCAGAAAACCATCATGGCCAAAAAAATGTGTGAAATTGATGCACAAAACCATAGGTAGGTCCGCCCACCTAATATAGGGTCCAAAACAAAATTCTCAGGGCACTTCCCCGGCTCTGTATAGGGGGCCTAAAAACCCCCCAACAAGGGGGATCGTGCCACCCTTGAGACCACCCACCTATGCCTGACGCGTGAAACTAATCGTGGGAAGAATATAACACACACCCAACATTCTCCCACTTGTTTTATTTTCCACATAGGGGGTCACACGAGAACTTAGTCATTGGTCTAGCCCTGCAACACCCATTGTTTCTCTACACCAAGAAAACTTCTCAGTGCTCATAGACTTCATCAATGCATTTGCAACATTCTTCAAAGTGTCCACCTTTCCTAGCAATACTATTGTCCTCAACCATATCCCTAACAAAGTGATACTAAAAATCAATATACTTTGTCTTTGAATGATAAGAAAGGTTCTTTGCCAAGAAAATTTCACTTTTGTTGTCACAGTCTATCCTTATAGCTCACTGTACTAACTCCATACTTGAACACAATCTCTGCAACCAAACTGCTTCCTTGCTTGCATGCGTGGCTTCCATGTATTCTACCTCTATAATTGAAAGTGCCACTACAAATTGTCTCTTTCTCATCCAACTGACTATACCTCCAAATAGATTAAACACATACCCACTTGTAGATCTTCTTTGATCCATATCTCTAACCCAGTCTGCATTATGAAAGCCATAGATGTCCAAAACTCTATCCAATCCTAGTCTTCCTTGGTAGCACAGACCATAATCACTAGCACAATGCAAATACCTAGAAACTTACTTTACTATTGTTCAATGATCCTTCCCTGGTTTTGACATAAACTTGCTCAATACTCCCATGGCATGTGCAATGTCTAGTCTAGTACAAATCATTGCATACATCAGGTTGTCGATTGCACTTGTGTATAGAAAAAAGGGCATGTCCTCTTCCTCTTCTTGTGTCTTGGGACAGAGTTCAACATATAACTTTACACCTATAGGAATAGGAACCTTCACTGGTTTACTATCATGCATATTAAATCTTTGCAATATTGTCTCCACATACTTCCTCTAGTTTAACCAAATCTTTCTCTTTTCCTAATCTTATTTAATTTCCATGCCCAAAATATAGTTTGCAACACCGAGATTCTTCATGTTGAATTTGGAGGACAATTAGGTCTTTAAATCCTGGATAATTTCTTTATCATTTCCAATTAGCAACATATCATCCACATGCAAGACTAGATAAATAATACGGTCACCAATTAATTTAAAATACACACAATATTTCGCGTTGCTTCTGGTGAAGCCAAGTCCCCATATAAATCTATCCAATTTCTGATACCACATCCTTGGTGACTATTTTAACCCATATAGAGACATTTTTAACCTACATACCAGTTCTTTCTTTCCCTTCACCACAAAGCTTTCAAGTTTCTTCATATATATCTCTTCTTCCAGATCCCTGTGAAGAAATTTTGTCTTCACATCCATCTGCTCTACCTCAAAATCAAAAGAAGTAACAACACATAAAAGTAATATACTAGAAGCTATCTTGACAACAGGAGAAAAAATATCACCAAAATCAATTCCCAACACCTGAGAATAACCTTTTTCTACCAACCAAGCTTTGTATTTCTCCACTTTTCCTTATGCATTCATCTTCTTCTTAAACACCCATTTTCTTCCAATGGGTTTCCTTCTAGCCGAAAACTCCACCAGATCCCAAGCCTCATTTTTGTCCATAGATGCCATTTCATCAACCATGGCCTCTTTCGAGAGTTTTCCATCCTCTGAATTTGCTACCGCCTTGACAGTTTTGAGATCATCATCAGTAATAGATAAAGAAAATTTGAACAAAAAACAGATGGACTATACCTTTATGGTTTCTTTCTTTCTCGAACCGATCTTCTCACAATCGAAGTTTGTGGCTCTTCATATTCTAATTCATGTTCTACTGTAGAGTCAATTCTTCCTCCTTTAACTCAAACTCTATCTTCTTAGGTTCCTTTGGTAGGACTTCATGTTTAATAACATCATTCACCTCTCTAAACACCACATCTCAACTATACATAACCCTCCTTATTTTTGGCTTCCAAATTTTATAACCTTTTAAACGATCCTTATACCCAATAAAGATGCACCTTTCAGATTTACTATCCAACTTGGTTCTTTTCTCCTTTGGAACATGTACATATGCATCACAACCAAATACCCTTAGATGTGAAAGAGAGGATTTCTTACCAGTCCATACCTCATGTGGAAACTTATCCTCCAATGCTTATGAAGGTGATATATTAACCAAGTAACATGCAGTTTCCATCGCCTCTACCCAGAATTCTTGTCCTAACCCGACACCACTGAGCATGCTTCTTGTCTTTTCCATCAATGTCCTATTCATTATTTCTATAACTCTATTTTTCTAAGGTGTGTATGGAGTATTCTTCTACCATGCTATACCACACTTCTTACAGAACTCTTCAAATTCCTTCTTGTAGAACCCTCCACCATTGTTTGTCATGAACACCTTTATCTTCTTCTCTGTCTGGTTTTCCACCAGAGCCTTAAATTCTTTAAACCTATCAAATACTTCATATTTATTCCTAATGAAATATATCCATGTATTGCTTGAGAAGTCATATATAACTAATACATAGTACACAGACTTACCAAGTGATGGAACTGACACAGGTCGAAACACAACATTGTGCACAAGCTCTAATATCCCTTTCACCCTCTTAGTACTAGAGGGGAAACTCACCTGATTCTGCTTCCCATAAACACAATGTTCATAGAAATTGAAATCCAGAGAGTAATTAGACATACCTTCTGCCATACCATTACCATGAAGTATTCGAAGGCCCTTATCTCCAATATGTCCAAGCCTTTGATGCCATAGCATGGTCTTTTCTCCAAATACCACTAGATTTTCTGCTCCACTTTTAGGAACCACAAAATTGTTGCACCCATCAATAACAGTACTACCCAAAATCTTGTACAGAGTTCCAATCCAAACTCCCCGCATCAGTACCAGTGCTCCTTGAACCATATTGTAGGTATCTTTCTCGAACAATGTTTTTACACCTACATCATCCATCTTGCCTACAGAAATTAGATTTTTGGCCAATGTAGGAATATACAAAACACCCGAAAGTGTTCTAATTCTTCCACCTTACAAATTCAGCTTGAATTTTCCGCATGTGATGATGCTAGCCTTCCTGTCATCCCCTAAAAATATGTCACCAACATCATATTTATCATACTCGCATAACCACTCCCTATGGGGAGTGAAGTGAAAGGATGCAACTGAATCAATCAACCATGCCTCATGATCTACATGTGTACTTGAAGAAAATGCCAAGTACACCTCCCCACCTTCATCTGAGGTGGGTTTTGCCTCTATAGAAGAAGCATCATCATATCCCTTTCCTTTCTTAAGAGAATTAGATCTACAATCATTTTTGTAGTGTCCTTCCTTTCCGTATTTCTAATATACCTTTATAGGTTTTCCTAGATATTTAGATCTCCCTCTAGATTTAGATCTCCCACTCAAGGACTTATTTTTATTTCTATTTTGGGACCATCATCGTACAGACAAGGCGTCTCCATTTTGGATCTCCATATTTTTCTGTCTCATCTCCTCTAACAAGAAGGATGAGACTATTTCATCAAACTTCAAGGTAGTTGTATTGCTACATATTGCAACAACTAGACTATCTCATGAATCTAGTAGAGAACACAACAAACTAATGCACTTATCTTCATTTGAAATTTTTATATCAACAAATAACAATTGGCTTACCACAATGTTAAAGGAATTTATATGATCTGTCACTGAGTCTCCATCCTTCATCCTCAGGTTATACAACTTTTTCTGCAGGAAAAATTTGTTCACTAGAGACTTAGATTGGTACAAAGTCCCTAACTTGACCCAAAAATCCTTCATTGTAGCTTCCCCTGATACATTCAATAATACTGAATCTGAGATACATAACCGTATTGTGCTCTTTGCCTTCTGATCCAACTTCGCAAAGTCTTTTGTTGACATTGTTGTTGGTTTAGTACCTGGATCTACCACAATCCAATGATATTTATCCACCAGCAAATCCTCCATCTTGAGCTTCCACAACTCAAAACTCTGACCATTAAATTTCTCGATCTCTATGTTTCCACTACTATCTATCTTCTTTCACTGCAAGAATCAATCCCGTAGATCTCCCACTAAATAAGGTCTACCACAGGCTTGAGAAAAACTCCTCAACAGAAAATGCATCCCCTTGAATTCGAAACAAATATGATACTAAATGTAGGATTTAACCTTGTACACTAATTACTTGCAAACGAATTCTTAAAACAAGAAATATACAATGGTGAGAACATAAAACAAATACACAGAGATTTTTCCCTAGATCCCAAAACCAGGACTACTAGATTGATTTTTCATTATGTTCCTTTCAATGTTATAATACATATATATACATGTTGAAGCATTCAGAAACCCCAATCCATTAACCTTGTATTAGAACTTAATCATAGTTCCCTTGATTGGATCTACAAAATACCACGGGAAAAAAACCATCATGCCAAAACCATGGGCAAAACCCATGCACAAAACCATAGGTATGTCTTCCCCTGATCCTTGTGTCTATATATATATAGGGAAACATATAATTCCTGGGGCACTACCCAAGATCTCATGCAGGGGGCTACTGGCCCCCTGTAAACCCCCCAACAGGGGGGGCTGCCGCCCCCCTATGAACCCCCCGCACGTGCGACTAGTCGTGGAAAGAATATAACACACACCCAAAATCACTTAAGACACTGCAAACCATTAATACCTTCACTTTATGATACCGAAAGCATCGATAAGAAATTGACCACTCTGCCCAATTTTCTAGTAGAGGAACATTGTCTTTCGGGTAGTGCTCCCGACCACACTCTTCATGATTTAACTCTTCTAACAAACAAGAAATATTGGCAAGATTTAGTCAATTTCTCCAGGCTTCTGACTATGGAACCATGCAGTCAACCCACTTCATACCACTCACCACTTAACCTTCTTCTTGTTTAATAGCCATGCTAATGGGAGAAGTTGAAACTCAGGGACTATAGGCAAAACTCCATCCTAGCAAAACTATGTCGTGTAGTCCCCACATGGACTTTCAATCATCCGTCAATCGATCATAGATGTTATCTAACATACGTAATCAAGGGAAAGGAATAAAAAATTCCATGGTGTGAAGATGACGTGGACCGTTAGGCTCCACCTTGGGCATATATCACATTATATTGAAACCACAGGTCTGAAACCTCGGATCTTTGTGTTTAGAATTGAGAATGGAACGAAAGCGAGTGAGGAAATTTAGATATTGAGGCACCAAGATGATGTGTATTAATGGGCTCCACCTTGGGCATTATATAATGGAGTTAAGCCATAGGTCTCAGACCTTAGACCTCCATGTTTTCAATTTTGATTGGAACATAGGGAAGCTGGGAGAGCTCGACACTAAGGTGTCGAGACAATGTAGAGTTGTTAGGCTTTGGTTGGTGGTTTTGGCTTGTGGAACTACGAAGTTGAGCCACCACCCACTTGCATGAGTTGGTATGTTATAACTCATAACAAACAACTGATAGGATTTAGGCTGATCTAGTTGTGATTTTATGGTGGGAACCCTGCCACTATGAGATGCCCATCACTGCTCTACTTAGGGATTTGTTACATGTCGTAGGCAGCTATGACGATGTGATGTGGACCGAAAACTATGGGCCCTACTAAGATGATATTTTATTGTCACACTAGCCTGATGGATTCCATGTGGCTGCCACATGAGCAATGTGTTGACATGGCCTATTTTAACAAGTTGAAATTTGAATGAGCATAACTTTTGATATGGAACTTGAAATGAGATAAATTTGACATCATTAGAAAGCTCTTGACAAGTTAAGTATGATGGTGGTATCATAATTAATTTTCACAAACTTGCACAAATGAATTTTTTTTCTAACCTCATCTTCATAACTAACCTTGGAAATCAGGTCTAGAATATAACACCTCCCAGCACCTGAAAATTCTTTAACGGGGTGGAAAGGAGGGTGCTTAGATAATTGTCCTAAAGAATCCCAACACTATGAAACTAAATGGGTTTAGAGTATTCTGGAATGTGAATAGACACACCCTTTTCATATTCGAGACGAGTTATGGGCTTGTTAGTAGTGAGTTCTTCCCAAGGCTTGATGATGCGCTTGGGAAGTGCAAGCTGAACTTATGCATCTTGATGTGAAACTGCTCTTGGAGTATACTCATGTGTTGGCTATTGAGAAGAGTTTGTCTCAAACTGAGAATTGTTATGAAGAAAAACCAATTCAACATGATGGCTCTTTTGCTGTCATTCATCTTGTTGGAGTTGATATTCGAGATGAAGAAACTCAATCTTTTCATCTGCATCATGTAAATAGGTTTGAACATCAATGAGGATGGATTTGTTGATTTTGATTGTACCATCAACAATAGATAGAATTACAGTGTTTAGTAATAATCCATCAAGTTTGACCATTTTGTCAACAAATCAAGCTCAATAAATAAAAGGTGTCAGCTTCAACCGAAAGCAAGTGTAGGATGCACTTTTGTGTCCTATTACTTTGATAGCAACAACTAGTTCCAATCCTAGAAACACTGAGTTAAATGGAATCTCCTTAAAAAATGAAATTTAATCCTTTTATTATCACTATACACAAACAAATGTTTCACTGCCAATGGAAATCCAAATTATGCATGCCACAAAACAATGTAATGGTCTTGAACTAGAGCCAAGGGGCCAACTCTTTGGTGGTATCCTCTTCAAGAGTAACAAAAGATGAACTAGCAACTTCATGAACTCCTTTGTTGCTATCTAAAATCTATCTGTGAAATTGAGCATGCCCTTTTAGATGGCATACGCTAGGACACATGCACATTGTATTAAGCATCAAACTCTCCCAATATGGGAAATTACTGAGGAGTGCCTCTCCCAACAAAACTGTGAGAATATGATCTAACCCCTGTTGGGTTGTGTTATATTCTTTCGACAACTAGCCCACGTAGTTAACCGGGGGGGGTTAGAAGGGGGGTGGAGCCCGCCCTTCGTTGCATTGATTGCGTAGCAAGGGGAGTCACAGGGGGTTTGAGGGGTGAAGGTAACCTCACTCTATGGGGTCCGGGGTAGCGCCCTGGAAAATTTTGTTTTTTGACCCTATATTATGTTGGGCAGACCTACCTATCGTTTTGTGCATGATTTTCGCACATGGTTTTGGACGCGATGGTTTTTGGTCCATGGTTTTGGATGGTTTGGCATGTATAAATATGTATTGTAACATTGAAATGAGCATAATGAAAAATCAAGCTGGTAGTCCCGATTTTGGGATCCAGGGGAAAATCTCTGTGTAGATGTGTTTTATGTGTTATGCCCTCGCATTGTTTATTTTCTGTGTTTTAGAATTCGTATACATGTAATTTATGTACGGGGTTAAAACCTACACAACCAATAGAATTATGAAGAAAGAGCTTGGAGGCCATTTGGAGGGTGTTTCTAACTTGTCATGGTCATCGAATTCCCACTACATTTAGTCTACCTTTGATGACAAGACCCATTGCATCTTAATTACCAAAAGAAACCAAAATAAAGAAGCATGCATATAACAAATAGGAAAAAAATTGATCCTTCTAGGCACTCGAGAAAGTTCACAAGAGAAAATACCACTATCACAAGCTCAATATTTGTGATCTACATTGTCTTGGCTAGAGAATGTAGCAACATTTGGATTTCTCTATGCACATGGCTTGAATGGTCACTATATTTTACCTTTTGTAACCGTTGGCAATTATCGTGGCCAGGATTAGAATGTTGAAAGAGTACTCACCATGAGCCTCAAAAATAAGATTAAAGACCTCAAAAAAATCCACATTGCATTGACCAAATCCAATTAGTCAAAGAAAAACTCTTAATGGGAAAACTTTAAACTTCTGCTAGATAGAGGGATGCCCAAAGTTGTCAAACTTTTGCAAGATGTCTCAATGAGAAAACTAGAAAAATGTTATTTTTTGTCAAATAGTGATATATCCATTCATAATTTTTGTTTGAGAAAATGACAGGCTTTCCTTCAAATAATATTGTTTATGATCCATCCTAGTTTCTCATCGATCGAAACTCCCCTTCCATGGTTCTCATTGGGTTTACCTCGTTTACATGTTGGCCCTATGGAAGTGAGAAAATACGATCTTTTGCTAGACTATAATGATATGTTTCCTACTTGTCAAGGCATGCAAACACCCATTTTGTCCCTATCACTTCCCGTAGATCTAAAGGGGTATCATCAATACAATACATCTCCTCTCATAGATGGATGCGTTGTATTTTTTGCAAAGCATCTAAGCTTCACTCACATTGATCAATAGCATAATTCCCCTGCTCCTAGTCATGTGACATATTTTGAGATGGCCCTGTAAAGAATCGTCGAAATAACGAGAAGTACCTTTGGGATGTTTTGCCAACCAATATGTGGAGAGCATCGAGGAGTGGGTAGAGTGGAAGGAGCACACAACTAGGGCAAACGAATGAAATGGGTGCATATGGAATAAACAAAGATGTCAAACAAAGATACCAAATTGACAAGCTCAGAATAGTGTAGTCATTTATGAGAGGGAATGACATGGACCCGCTTTAGTACCAATCTTGTACAGAACCCAAATTGAGAGATAATAGTGGAATTACCATATGGCTTAAGCATTAAAACTAATGCCAAATGAGCTTTATGCAATATATTTGTCAGGCGAGTGTGAGAAGAGAAACAATCATTGCTATTAAGGGTTTGTGTAGCACGCAAGAGTGTCGTGTAGAGAAACAGACAAAGGTGTCCAAAGGAAACGATCTAGATTGAAGCAAGAAATTGTTGAGTGTATCAGTTATGAGGAGCAGACAAGGCTGAACTAACATGCAAAGGGACAAGCTCTGGAAGGCAGATACGTAGAATGATAGAGCGGCCAAGTGCAAAGATGACAAGTTCTGCTACCACTGTTGAACACACACCAAATAATAGACTAATTTGGATAACTCTTGTGACCCATATTATTAACAAAATATACATATTAATACCCAATTTCTCTGACCCTTGGTTTCTCTCTCTAGAACTTCTCGTGACCATTGGCCTTCACTTGAGGCTTTTCGTTTTCCTCTCAAATGAATATGTGAAATACACATAACCCAAAAAAATATATATTTTCTTTGTGTAAATCATTTTTCAGATTCACATCACATTAGGTTTGTTGTTGTGATCGACATTTCGAACCAGTGACGATGGTTCATCATCAGAATGAGAAAGATTTATAAAAGACTAGTCTACTATTTAGTTCAATAGATATTCAAGATACAGAGCCCACAATAATCTTAAAAAATAATAATTTAATTATTAAATTAAAAATTACTTTTTTATATTTAAAATTCATTAAATTAATTATAAATTTAATTATTAAATTATTAAATTTTCTTTTCACCTCTTAAGTAATGTGTCAAATACACAACTCTAAAAAGATGTTTCCAACACAACTGAATCGAAAAATGATTTACCAAATATATCATAAGAAAATAAATCTATAAAAACTCAAATTTAAGATTTCATATTATTCTCTTCGACTTCTTATAAGAGGTACATATCAAGTACAAGTGTTCGCATGAAGTAATAAACGTGCCTGTACATTAACGTGATTTTATTTGGTTGACCGTTGAATTGATGTGTAATTTCACTCAAAAAGGTGGCCGACACAATAATACTACCCACTACCCAGCTACTTTGTCTTACCATTTTTGGCATATGAACATGGATTTGAGACATTCAAGATTCACGTTTGCTTTTTCAAAACCAGCGATTTTTCACAGTTTTATGTTTATTTATGTTAAGTATTAAACATGTAGGGTAATTGAGTTAGAGAGGTTCATTGTGTTGAAGAAATGTGTAAATTTGTTCATTTGTCTATCAGTTTTTTTTTAAATAAAAATAAAAAATAAAAAATAATTTCAAAATAGAAAAATTACATCGGCTATAATTTTTAAAAAATGAATATGTTGTAAAATTATTAGAAACAAAAAAAAATGTGTGAATCAGAGGTTTAAATCTTATTCTTTTCAAAAATATTTTAGCTAGAGACTTAAATAAATTATTTGAAGATCTATGTTCACTTTTCAAAAATACTTTGGCTAGAAATTCAAATAAACTATCTGAAGATCCATGTTAATTTATGTGGATATCAATTTCATATATATTTATATATAGGCAAAAAAAAAAAAAAAAAAAAAACTGTAGTTAATTGTATTTAGTATTATATATATATATATATATATATATATATATTGTATTTAGCATTCAAAAATACAATTTCAACAATGAAAAATAAAACATTGTATTTTGCCCTATAAAAATGGTTGTACGTGAAGAAATTTGATCTCATATTTAAGATGGATCTATGCTAGTTATATTTATTTCTGTGTAATATTAAATGCGGACATTTTTGTAAGGAAAAAGTTGGTTTTTCACTTTGATTTTTGGTTAATTTTTTTTTTGTGTGAATCAGCATTTTATATTACGATAATAATACAAATTTACAAAAGGTCTGCTCATGCAGACATAAGACAGCTTTCCTAGTTCTAATCCTGGCCATCCTGACCAAAAGGACCTCCTGAATAACCCAAGGCACACCACGCAGGGCGGCAAGAAAAGTCAGGGGTATGACCAAAAAAGACAGACAGTGAAACAATAGAGAGACATCAAAACCACGGTATAACCCAATCCGAGGCTCACAGAGAGCAACAAAAACCAAAAACCGACAAAACGCATTGATCTAGAGAGAAGACCCCTAACCCAGGGACTAATCCAGTGCTTGTAGTAGAAAACCATTACATTTCAAGAACAATATAGTTCTTGGGGGATTCCTGACCAGTCGGGGCCTTGGCTCTCCCTGCCTGAGGAAGCGAAGAGCGCGTTCCCTGACTTGTGCCCGGTTTTTCCTCCGTCCGATCCCCAGCACCTGCAGCTTCCTGACAGATTGAGCGCCGCAGAAGGCTGATCAAGACTGTGAACTTTTTGGAAATGCTATCTAATTGCTGCTCCAGACTATTGATTTTAAAGTCCAAGCCTTCCAAGATCACCTCATGATCCGCAGAAGTTGCGGCAATAGCTTGTTGAGCTTGTTGAGCCTGGCTGATATAATCTCCTTGCATGCTTATGGATTTTGCCAACATCAACTTCATCCGCCACATTTCCGCCTGCGTGCGGACATATTGGGTGGCCCAGGTTGAAGGTGTTCCAGCGTCCAGAACCCATTCCATATCCTTCTCTATCTCATGCTCCTCCAAATTCTGCTCTTCCTCCGCCACTATAGCCTCCAACTCCTCAATCTTACGTTTTTCCTTTTGAGAGGCCCTCGTCTCATAAGTTTCCCTAGCTTGCTTGAGATCCATGTTGGCAAATGCATTCCTGCTACCCTCGCCCACCATTTTCTTGATAGTAAGCACCGAGCAACACCGTATTCTCAGGGCCGTCAAGATGGGTTTCTGTAGAATAAACGAAAGCATCGTGATTCTAGCATTTCTGGGGTCTAGAGATATAGGGGAGAGAGCGAGTGAATCACTTGTAGCTTTCCATCTTTTCATCCTCTGACCGCAAATCCTTTCATAATTATCCTTGCTTCGTGGATCATATTTTCGATGATGTATCGGAGTATTGTTATTAAGGTTTCCCCGCTTACATCCCTCCAATGAGTGCCAGGTGTCCATACTTTTAAATGGTGGCCGGCGGAACTCATACTTTTCCTTCATGGAGCTGAAGGGAGTGACTCCCGCCTGCCTGCGCATTGAATGCCCATTTCCTGCCTGTCCTTCATTCTTCTGCCAACCCTTAATTCCCTTCTCAGTACGATTGATGATAATCATATCCTAATACCTGCAAAGATCGCCGCCCCTCGGGCCTTATCTGTCATTAACCATATCCTGCCTCGAGAGCAGAGTACACTTGTCTCGTACTTCTGGGTAGGTGACGTCCTGCCAACAGCTGTCCATGATGATGGTGGGGTTCTTTATACCATAATTCGCTAGATGATCCGCTATTGAATTGGCTTTGTGACGAACTGCCTGAAAGAGTAAACCATTCAAACTCAGAAGATGCTCTGCAATATACTCTGTCACCTTTGCCAGTCTCCAATGCTGAATGACTTTGCTTGCTTTGGCTCCCACATACAACCTTCTTGCCACTGTGATTGCGAGCTGAGAGTCCCCTTCAATCATAGCTGCACCCACCTGTAATTTCCGAAGAATTCTTAGTCCCTGTTCCAACACTGAGAACTCCATCTCATTAATGGTTGCTTCCCCTAAGGCTCTGTTATAGATGTATTGAATTTCTCCTTTGTTGTTCCTGAGAATGCCTCCAATGCCGACCAGACTAGGATTTCCCCGAGAGGCACCATCAAAATTTAGTTTAAGGAAGCCTGAAGGTGGTTGTTTCCAGATGCTTAAAGTGGTGTTTATCTCCTGTTGGCGGTTCACGGCAGCTACGAAGGTTCCTATATCCATGTTGAAAGCTTTCAAGATATGTGCTTCCCCTGTTGATGCTTTAGTATCTTGTTCTGGTTTTCCTTTAACAAGCACTAATTACCTGATATTTTGTATAATGATATCTATAGAGTGATTTATATTTCTAGTTTCACTTAAGAAAACTCTTTTGTTCCTTTCCTTCCAAATTGACCATGTAATGAAACCTGGCATGGTCTTCCAAATAATGTTAACCATTTGATTGCTGGAGAAATTTCCTCGCCAATTCTCGATGGTTTCTTGAATGGATTCTCTTATTTTGTCTGTTTGTTGTAGGGTGGTTTCTGCCCACTTCCACAAAAGGTCTGCCAAATCACATGTGTTGAAGAGATGATTCATTGTTTCTTCCTCCTTACCATACATGGGGCATCTTGATGAGCCACAGAACCCTTTCTTTCAGAGATTTTCCCAAGTAAGAGTCTTCCTGCGCATTAGGAGCCAAAGGAAGGTTTTAATTTTCGGCCAGAACTGTGAATCCCAAACTTTGTCACTCCATTTAACTTTTTATTCATGCCCCGCATCTTCAATGAATTTTCTAGCTTCTTTGAGCGTAAAATTGCCGCCTCCTTGCTCTCCCCACCTTAATTGGTCATTGTCTTCCGCAATCTTGATTCTTCTTTTGTTTAACAGTGCTTGCAAGTCCTTGATGTCATTTTTTGCATCGGTCCTGTACTCTGTTTCATTAATGACCCAAGTTCTCCATTCCTGATCCCTATTATTGGGATTCCAGTAGCGATTCACTGTCAATCTCCCAAGCTCCTGGAAGCTTCTCTGAAGACCTGCAAACTCAGGCCTTTCTAGCTTGGGGAGTTGTTGCCAGGCATCCTCCCAAAAAAAGGCAGTTTCTCCATTTCAAATTTCCCAGAAGCTATTCTCCTGTATAATGTGTCGGTTTTTACTTGCTAGGTTCTAGATTGGCGAGCCTTATGGATGCTCTTGCATTCTGATCAGGTGTTGGGTACTATGCCTTGGAGCGTATTTTTCCTTCCAATGTCTAGCCCAAGGTAGATTGGGTTCCTTCACCCATCTCCACCACAACTTGGCACCGCAGGCCCTGTTGATTGTGGAGGGGTCTTGCAAGTTTAACCCACCCAATTGTTTGGGCTTACACATTTTGTTCCATGCCACTAGTGCCCACTTTTTCCTCTCAGAATTCCCAGACCATAAGAAGGTTCTCTGAATAGTTCTTATTTGCTGGAGGACTCCTTTGGGGGCAGGAATTATGGAGAGCAAATACTGAGGAATAGCTTGAAGGACTGCTTTGGTTAATACTAGCCTGCCAACAAAATTCAGAGCCCTATGGGTCCAGTGATGGCATCTTTTCTCCAAGTTTGCAAGGATCTTTTCCCAATGGATTTTTTGCCAGGGTCTATCAGTTAGAGGAGCTCCCAGGTACCTTGAGGGCAGACTGCCTCTCCTGAAACCTAGGATAGTAGAAAGATTTTTTTGCACTGCTAGATGAGTATTGAAAAAGAAGATGGTAGATTTACATAGATTTATTTCCATACCTGAAGCTTTGTTGAAGAGATTGAGGATCCTTTTGAAGCCCAAGGCTTCTTTGACTGTTGGAGTGCCATGTAACATCGTATCATCAACAAATTGTTGGTGCGTGGTTGCTGGAATGGAGGGCAGGGGCTGTAATCCTTTGATATTTCCTTTGTCCTTCGTGCTATGAATCAGTCTGCTTAAACCTTCCATCAGGATTACAAATAAGAATGGTGATAATGGGTCACCTTGCCTGAGTCCTCGTGAGGGGGAGAATTGATCGGACGGGGCCCCATTTACCAGAATAGAGAATTTCGTAGATTTGATCAGAGCTAAAATCCACTCTATCCATTGACTAGCAAAGCCGAAAGCTTTTAAAATTGCTTCTAGGTAACTCCAGTTGACCTTGTCATAGGCCTTTGACATATCAAGTTGCATCATCATACCTGCCACCTTTCTGGTTTTAAGAGTATGAATCATTTCTTGGGCTAGTAAAATATTGTCCAGAATTTGTCTCCCCTCAACATATCCAGATTGCTCTTTAGAGATGAGGCCCGGAAGAATAGGTTTCATTCTACTAGCTATGACTTTGGAGATAATTCTATATATGACATTGCACAAAGCTATAGGCCGAAATTTTGCAGGGGTGTTGGCATCCTCTTCTTTCGGAATCAGGGCAATAAAAGTAGAGTTGAGAGACTTGAGGATAAAGGCAGAACGCCGAGAGTCTTCCACAACTTCCCAGATCTCTGTTTTAACAATGTCCCAACAAGCTTTGTAGAAGTTGATGATGAAACCATCTGGCCCAAGGGCTTTATCATTAGGCATCTCCTTTACCGCTTCTTCCACTTCTTCCAGAGAAATTTCTCGAGTCAGAGCCAGGTTTTGCTCATCGGTGATTATCTTGGGGATGGATTTGATGAGTTCATCAATTGCCTCTGTTCTATCAACCTCTGGCTCTTGAGCTATGCTATTGAAATGCGTAGTAAGAAGGGTTGAAATTTCTTGATGCGTCTGTAGAAGGGTTCCCTGTTCATTTTTGAGACTAAGGATTTTGTTAGCCCCCCTGTAGTCCATTGCCGATCTATGAAAGAATCTAGTGTTCTGTTCCCCTTCCTTAATCCACTGAATGCGTGACTTTTGTTTCTAAAGGGTTTCCTCTTGTTGGCAACGGAGCTGCCATTACTGCATCAACATTTTTTCTTTGTTTACTGTTTCTGAATTAATATCCCCAGTGATCCAACCTTTGTGTATTTCCTCTAATTGCCCCTCTAAATTGGATTTCTCTTTGAATATGTTTCCAAAGACTGTTTTATTCCAAATTTTGATCTTGTCTTTGATATATCTTAGTTTGCTTTGTAATCTGTACATTTTGGTACCTCTGATGCCCACTGGTTCATTCCACCATTTTTCAATAAGTTGAATGAAGTCCGGGTGGCTAAGCCAAAATTTCTCAAATCTAAATGGCTTATTTTTTGGTGTGCCCTGTATAGCAGCCATTAGAGAAATGGGCCAATGATCTGACCCTCCACTAGGGAGTATTTTGGTTAAATTTGATCTAAATTAAAAAAACAGATTACAGTTGGTAAATTGTGGAATTTAGGCTGCGATTTTTGATGACGCTGAATCTATTTGTAGTATTGTAGTGTTAGAATCCTGATTTGAACACTGCAAAATTTAAGATTTTGCAGTCCAAAAATTGTCAGTGAAAAAAATAATTAGTCTAATTTTTTTTAAAATCATATTACAGTTGGCAAATTGTGGAATTTTGCTTATTTTAGACGTTTTTGATAATGTTAAATCCATTTATAACATTAAAATGGTGATTTAAATACTAAAAATTTAAAATTTTGCCGTTCAAAATTTTGTATTTAAAATTTTGCAATCTAAAAATTATTGATTTAATATAGCTTTTATCATTAAATCTTCACATGAAATTTTAGTCTAACTTTTTTTAAAACCCAAATTATAATGTATAAATTGTGAAATTTGAACTTCCTTGTAAAATTTTAATGATGTTAAATCCATTTATAAACATGAACATGGATTCGAGACATTCAAGATTAACGTTTGCTTTTTCAAAACCATCGATTTTTCACATAAGATACAGTTGGATATTTGTTATGTCAAATATTAAAAGCATAGTCTAATTATTTTTATTGCTGTGAAATATTAAATGCGTCGTTAAACAGTGGATATTTTTGTTGTGAAAAAGTTGGTTTTTTATTTTAATTTTTGGTTAAATTTGATCTAAATTAAAAAAAATAGATTATAGTTGGTAGATTGTGGAATTTAAGTTGTTTTAAGGATATTTTATTGTGATTTGAACACTGTAAAATTTAAGATTTTGTAATCCAAAAATTGTGGGTCAAAAAAATTTAGTCTAAATGTTTTTAAAACCAAATTATATTCAGTAAATTATAGAATTTTAACCGTTTTAAGAGGTTTTTGATTATGGTAAATTCATTTATAATATTAAAATAGTGATTTATAATTTCCATGCCCTCCCGTGAAATTTAAATCCCTAACATGATGAGACAAAACTTTAAAACTTTAAACAAACCAATTATAATCAGTCTACATTTATATTTTATAAAATTAATTATTTAAATGTGGAATTTATATTAGTACTTCTCATTAAATTGGAACTGTGAGTGAATAGATGATTTTATTTAACACTAATTATTTTGGCGAAGTAGTATTGAATGTGATAGTGGGGGCGTTATAGATTGTTTGATACGCCACTTTTTTAAATTTAATAATTTATGGGCCATCTACTACACCAGTCGATATTATATAATCCCACAACATACCATGTAATATGATAAATAATGTTAATATTCGCTAAAATCCAACATTGTAAGTTCCTTTTTTCCCCACAATTTAAACAATTTGAGTTGTTAAACTCTTCACCACACATCTAAACTAGTACATTGGTGCCCGAACTTGCCCGTCACCATTAATGCTCGGCCCAATTGACTGGTTTCCCGACAAACTGGTGCCCGAAGTTGCCCGTCACCATTAATGCTCGGCCCAATTGACTGGTTTCCCGACAAACTCGTACTCGTTGAGACAATTAAATCAGAGTTTGAAAAGAGGGGCACTGCCTTCCATAAGTATTCATGTCACTCGAGATGGGTTAAATTGCCTTGTATAGATAACAGTTTTCAAATGGGTGATACAAATTTCAAAACTCAGACATGGATATTAATGATTTTAGGTGTGGATAGATAAAAAAAATTAAATGGGTGATACAAAGACAAATTTCAAAACTTAGATGGATATTAGAGATTTTAGGCGGGGTCAGAAGTGTAGTTTAATGGGGTGTACATAGAGGCATTGTTATCTCGCACCAACACTTTCACTTTTATGATTTCACTATCACATCTATATTTCACAAATTCTCACCCTCAATAAGAATATAGGCATTTCATGATGACAACATAATGATAATACAAAGTCTTATTATGCAATAGTAGAACGATTCTCAGTATTAGTTCAAGAAAATCAAAGTGATTAACCACTACATGCGGCCCCAAAAGAATACTCATATAATGCAAAATGGTTATTCTTAACTATGTCAAAACCCTAACAAACCTAGTCAGTGTCATAAATATAATTGATTACCAAATACAATCACTAGTTGACTTTACCATAAGAAAAGGCTATGTCCTATATTTTCTACTACTAACTTTGGTCCCACATGATACAATTGAGATTATCCATTTGTCATGATATCTTCCTTCTTGTTGCTCTACATACCATCCAATGTCAAAGGGGGCAATTAGGCTTGCCTTATTGTATCATGCTCTTTTTGCACTTCAAGCAAAGGGGTAAACTCTAGTAATAAGACTAAAGCATAAGCTTAAAACTAAATAAGGAGATCCAAATCATTTGACCTTTTATTCATATGGTTACTTTAAGGATTTGGACCATAATACTTAACTAACATAATTGAAGCCTTTGCAGTGAAGGCTTGAACCTTCTCATTATTTGGTTTGGGGGACTCCATTTGTAGAACAACCTATCATTTTGTATATGTAAATAAATCTTAATGAGGAAACTCTAGGTAGATAGTCTATGAAGCAATCTAAAATTCTCACAATGAAGTCTCATAGAAAGTGAAACTTCAAGCAAGGATAATGCTGCCTATCATTGGAAACTTGCATCTCATTGAACTCTACCACCTATTCTAAAGGATTGGTGAATGTGTTAGCCTTTTTATCCATACGTTGAAGTGCTTCCCTCAGCTCTTCAATTGGTCACTCCCATTGCTACAGTAGTTCCATCCAATCTTGAACAATGGATCTCTTATGTATCTCTTTGTAGGCATGCATGCACATTCTATACTTCATTGATGAGGAGATGTTCCCTATCCATGAGCTCTCATAACTATTGGTCATCGTGGATTTTCATAATAGCCAACTCTACTTACAATGTCGTGCCTATTGACATAGTTTCTACTAGGAAGAAAAAATTGTTTCCAATAATGTACTAGGTAGATAATTACGTATAAAAATTTCGAACTCGAGGTTCACCTACTTTAATTTGAGCAAACTATCTCTAGATGAACTTGCACCATCTCCAACTCATGCTTCATGTGTTTTTGTACTTGTATCAGCTTGTCTTTGTTTGATGTGATCTTGGTCAACTAGATGTGCCACTATTGTGAGGTTATGGAAGATCCACATGACTTTGTTTAGCCTAAAAAAATATCATGAGATACATCATTAACAAACAAGAGTGACACCAACTATACACATTGGTTACTTACCTTAATGTGTGAAGTGAAGGATCCTAAGGTGGGCACTAATTATTACCCACTAGCAATAGAATGTTTAGACTATGATGGAATATATGCTTCTAAATCTTAGTGACCCCACAATTTTTTGAAGATATGGAGGATCCTCTCTTGCATAGTATCTATCAAACATAGTTTAAAATCTATGTTATCCTTGAAAACCTTCAACATGGCCTAATAATAAGTAAGGTCTTTCAAGTTGCACCATGACTAATCAATAATATAAAGGAAAATGTGGTCCAAAAATGGTGGAAGTTGTAATATCTCCTGGAGGAGAAATCATTAATTTCACTTTATATTCAACTTCTTCAATTGTTTCTTCCTCCTCTTGTTATGTCACATTTTCCACACAATCATTCAATCATAGGAGATGACAATTTGGATCATGTAACACCATCATCCCACATCTACTCAAGTAACCGGCCAACTGGGGTAAATATGAGACGAGAGGCCACTATAACGGGATTCAGCATCCTAAGTCACCTTAAGGAATTGGAACTAACGGAACACATCACAAAGACCTTCCACATCAGTAAAAAAACTCCCAGGAGACATCCCAACCACTCATGTAACCAACTCCTAAGACCAACTAATGTTTTAGTGCATCAAACCCCTGGATGCTCCCTTGATATGGATAAGGGTGTTAGGTCCCTATAATACTAGTGATTCCCCCATTACTATTGTCATTGTATCCCTTATTGTTATTGTTGTGCCCCTATTGTCCCCATATTATTATTATTGTGTCCCATAGAATCCCACTATTGTTATTTTTATGCCTTTATATTATTATTGTTAGGTCAGCTTGGTTATATTGTGACCCCTTAGATTCCTATATATAGAAAGAAGGTTTTGTCATTTGTATCATCCAAGATTGTTCATTTGTGCAATGTAAAGGAGGTTGCCCCCTCGAAGAGGCTGAATTCTAAGGCATTGATCTAATCTTTTTATCTTTTTGTGAGTTGGTTTCCTAACATTTGGGATCAGAGCTTTGGATTTCTAGGGTTCGCTGCTCCAAATAAGTCATCGTGGAATTTTCACTATAACATTTTTCTATGATGTTTAGAAAAGCGAAAAAAAAAAAAAAAAAAAAAAAAAAAAAAAAAAAAAAAAAAAAAAAAAAAAAAAAAAAAAAAAAAAAAAAAAAACCATTTGAGATGAAATCGTGTTGAATCTCGGGTTCGAATTTCAGATCTTGTCTCGCTATATTTTTGGAGATTTGATCTGAAGAAGTTGGGATTTTTGCAAGCTCCATAATTTAAGCTAAAATAGGTCATTGTGGGATTTTCGCTATCTCTTTCGCTACGAAGTTTCAAAGCTAAAACAAAAACCCATTTGAGAATAAATTGTTATGAACCTCGGCTCCAAATTTCAGATCCTGTATCACTATATTTTCAGAGATATAGTCTCTTGCAGACCCCGAATTACATTACAGACAGGTCACCGTGGGAAAATTGTCATAACTGTCTCTCTGAGCATCAGATTGAACTTTCATAAGAAGTTAGAAAAAGAGGATGGACTATAGTTTCTTGTAGATATTTTTCAGATCCAAAGGTCAAAACAGTGACAAGTGGCATGTCGTACAAGTTCGCTGTACTGAACTAGTCTATAATCAGGTCACCATGGGAGAATTGACATAACTCTTCCTTGGAGAATCCAATTTGGATCAGACTAGTGGCATTGGAAAGAGGACACAAAGGGCTACTACAGGTCACAATTTTAGAATTGGGAGATCCAAAATTATAGAGGTACATCAGATTCAATATCCAGCTCCTACAAGTGAAAAACGGTGTGTATTTTTAAAATTTTTGAATAAGCTTGGTTTGAAAAATTAGTTTGAAGGAATTCAAAGGGCATAGTGAAGCATTATTATCGGTAATTGATGCCTCGAAGAAAGAAAATGGAAACACCTAGTAAGCAACCTGAAAGCTCTAGCATAACTCATGAAGAAGAGGAAGAAATGCAACATGATATATCAATATTACAAAACCAAGTGCAACAAATTTCACTCGCACAAAAGGTAATAGAAAATAAGATGGATGGTTTAAAGAAAGATGTAGAAGCTAAGATGGATGGTTTAAAGAAAAACGTAGAAGCTAAGATGGATGGTTTAAAGAAAAGCGTAGAAGCTAAGATGAATGGCGTGGAAGGTAAGATGGACGACATGGAAGCTAAGATGGATGGCGTGGAAACTAAGATGGACGATTTGAAGACAGATTTGAAGACAGGCATGGAAGATTTGAAGATAAACTTGACAAAGTTTTTACAAGAAATGCTTACTAATGGTGAAAGGGTAGTAAAGGAAACTCATGATGAGAACAAAATAAATGTTAATCATGATTTCATAGACTCTAACGTTGGATCAAATAACCACCATGTTCCAAAGATCGATATGAGGAAGTTTGATGGCAAGGATCCAAGAACATGGATACTACAGATGGAGCGATTTTTCGATCTCCATAATGTGCAAAACACACAAAAGGCATGCATTGAAACTTTATATTTGGAACCAAATCAGTTTGTATGGTATCGATGGCTTTGCTCTCATAAACAAATTGTCACTTGGACTATTTTTTTGGAAGAAATGATAGCACATTATGAGGATACAAAAAGCAACATTTTTTTAGCCAACTGATGAATCTCAAACAAAAAGGTTCAATGATGGAGCACATTGAGGACTTCCAAAAATTGAATATAAGGGTAAAAGATATTCCAAAGGAGCATAGGATTGATATGTTCATAGGGACTTTAAAAGATAAAATCCAACATGAGGTTCTCCTTTGGAACCAGATTCATTAGAGAAGGCATTTAGGTTGGCAAGAAAAATGGAAAGCAAAATTATGGCAACAAGGATGCCTACCACTCACAATCATAAAGATGGAAGTGTTGATGCCCCTAGCCATCCCCAACCTATAAGGTTGACACCACAATAATTGGAAGAAAAAAGAGCAAAAGGGCTTTGTTACAGTTGTGATAGCAAATACACTAAAGGTCATAAGTGTGCCGAGAACAAATTATTTTACATAGATTGTGAAGAGGAGGAAGAAAAGGAACAATAAACATCAAAACAAGAGGACATACACCAGGAAAAAACCCTAGAAAAAGAATAAATGAATCCGACCATATCTTGTAATGCATTGGCTGGAATTACCGCTCCTCAAACTATCAAGATAGAAGGGCATGTCAAGAAGAAAAATGTAATAGTGTTGGTTGATTCGATAAGTACCCATAATCTTATTCATTATAAGATAGCTAAAGAATTGAATTGCTTCCTATATCCAACACCAGAGTGTCAAGTGATGGTTGCAAGTGGAGAAACCATAAATTTCTCAGGAAAGTGCCATAATATCAAGCTATCCATGGGAGAATATGTGTTGAATAGCCCAATGCTTTCCATTCCAATGGGTGGTGTTGATGTTGTACTAGGAGTCCAATGGCTACAAACCTTGGGTACAATAGCTTTTGATTTTCAAGAGCTTTTCATGAAATTCTCTTCAAAAGGAAAGGAAATTGAATTAAGGGGTATCGCAAGGAAACCCGGAAAGAAAATCAGCTCTAATGGAATGACAAAGCTTCTAAAGAAATAACAACGAGGCATAGTTGCAAAATTATGTTCACTAGAGGTTCCCACATCAAAATCATCCATTTATCCAGATCTCCAAAAAGTCTTGGACAATCATTCCAAGGTATTTGAGACTCCTAAAGGACTCCCACCTATTCATGATCATGATCATGCTATCAATTTGATTCCAGGAGGTGTTCCTCCAAACATCAGGCCTTACAGATATCCCTATGTCCAAAAAAGTGAAATTGAACGTATGGTTGTAGAAATGCTAGAGGCTGGTATAATTCAACCTAGTCAAAGTTCTTTCTCTGCTCCAGTAGTATTGGTTCACA